>CATIWJ010209152.1:0-11847 GCA_949640765.1 Croton laevigatus | reverse complement strand
GCTATGAACGTTGGAATCAAAGTCAATTTGAAGTTTCCAATCGGAATGAGTGAGCTGCAAAATTAAAAATTTACTCAACAAATGAAATATTTATTTTGAAGTGGGGCTGGAGATTTAATGAAAAATAAATAAATTTTGTTTGGAAGTGAGAATAAATAATGTTTGACAGTAACAAAAGTTTGTTGGATATGGACACAAATCATTAACTTTACTTGTCTTTAGCGGTAACTGTCATGTGTGTATGTATAGCAAACGGAAACACTGCCACTTGCACTATTTTTATGTCAGTGAATTGACACTCTTTACTCTCCCAAAAATAGATTGACACTCTTTATATTTAATATATTTAATACTACGTCTAGGGGTGGGAAAACGGAACGGTAAATCGAAACCGAACTGAATCGAATTGAATAATTGGTTAATTGAATTTTGAGTTTGGTTTTTGGTTTTTAAAATTTAAAATCATAAAAATTAATAAATCAAACCGAATTTTACACGTAAAATATGTGCAAAATCAAATTCAAATCTCAAACTGAACCGAAATCGAACAGAAATTCGATTAATCGAATAATTCGATTCGGTTTTCGGTTCATAAATATTAAATTCGGTTTTGAACTGAAAACCGAATTTAGTTCGGTTAATCAAATCGGTTTTGTCCACCCCTAACTACGTTCTTTTTTTTTTGTTTCTTTATATTTCTGTTTTATTATGTATTTCTCAATTTTTTATATATAAAAATATGGTAAATTTTCAATTTTTTTTACTTATATATAGCTTAAGTATAGTATTTATATTTTATAACTAATTTAAATATAATTTAATCTATCTAACTCAACCCATTAAACTAAACAAAAAAAAAAGAAGCATCTGAGATATTTTATTGAAATGTGAAAAAATATAAAAAACGAAGGTAGTAATAAGATTTAATTTACATCTGATAAGTTCCATTTGCTGCAACAAAGTATTAAAACTAGTGTCTAAACCAAGTCTTGCTTCGATATGCTACGGGCTTGACCATTCATGCATGCCTTTAGGAATAGATTGGAAGTTCAAAAACCCTCTTAAGTTATATCTTATTATCTTTCAACATTGCATCTGATATAGCCACTCTTTCTCTACGATATGATAAGAATTATAAAATTACATTTGACGAGGTTCAGTAGCTTTTGAATTAACTGATTATTTTTATTTTATTTTAGGATGCACACATGTTAGCAATAAAAATTATGACTAATCTGCTATTAAAGAAGTGGTTAGTTTAATTTTAAGTAAAACTCTATTATTATAAAAATATTAATTATAATTATTTCATATTTATCTTAAAAGGATATTTTAGTAATAATATAATTTTAATTAATTAAATATTTTCAATTTTAAAAATAAAAATATTTCCTTTCCCTATTTATCCTCTTTCTTTGAGATGTCTCAATTTATCATTTCCCTAATTGAGTAATATAACAATTTGTATTTCAAAAAAAAAAAAAAAAATTGTAAATATATTACGTGTTCTTTCAAAAAATATAGGAGGTTTATCTAACTTTTATGGATACGGGTTGAGATTATTATCAGAGGCGTTCCAACATAATCCAATTTTTAACAAACATAATCCAATTTTAAATAAATATTATCGTAAGCGGAAGCGCGTTTTTTCTACCAATTATAATTTCTGCATTTAAATTTTGAAATATTACAGTTACAAATTGAATTAATAACAGCAACTTATAAGAACTTTAATTTATTAATATTGGGATTGTCATCAAAGTTTCATTAATTAATTAATTAATAAAAAAAGCCAAATTTTGAAACTAAAATAACATGCAGCGAATAGCAGCCATTAATTTCAATATCCCAAAATGAATGAAATTTGAAGATTATGTTTTTATATTATGAAATGATCAGGCAATAAACTGGCTTTGGGTTAATTTATACTCACAATAGTCAATGAAGGCAGAAATGTTTCTTATTGGATCTCTAAATTTGTCCTTCACTTGGACTGTTTGGGGCCATTTATTAAAATAGAAGGCACATGCTAATTTCAAAAATAAAAACTATAAATATTTTAATTACATTTTAAGTATTTCAGTCATTTTTTAAGTGTTAAAAATGGATCATAGTGGGAGAACCCAATTCACTGTGGACACAAATTAATTGAATAATCATAAATTTTTTCTAGAAATAAAAGCTTAAGTTTCAATTAGTCTGATAAGTGTCAAGTATGGACTATTAATAGAGAATTCATGGTGACAAAATCCCAAATACCTTTTTGCCCAATAGGATTCATTGGGCTCTGAAAAGCTGCTTTTTTAAGCTTTTGGGGTCCAGCAGCCTAATGCAAGAAGGTAATGAGATCGTTAGACAACTTCACCCCCAGGTCAAGCTTAGGCGACCTCATAGATAGAGGTGTCCTCGTTCTTGGTCCGAGTGAAAGTGACATTGCTCTTTGCGGGGCCCGAACCATAAGGGTGGCTTATAAGAAAAAATTCTAAAAAATTTCATATGATTTATTATACATCATTTATTTATAATGTAGATCGACATTATGTCCGGTGATCTTGACAATTTAATTAAAATATTTTTTTTTTCAAAAGCGTAAGCTTGTACATAATTTATACTGTATCTCATTGGAATACATGAAATTTAACTATAAACTCAATTTCATATTTCAAAAATCTACACATATTTTACTATTAATTTATTTTGGTGAGCTAAATTCATTATAATCAACTTGTAATTTTTTTTAATCGAAATCTCTGCCTACTAAAAAGTGCAATAATAGTAAAACAAAAGTTACTTTCTTATTTGAAATTATATTATGTAAATCGTATACCTTACCGATATTAATATTTATAATATGAATATATACAAAATTATCTATTTTTTAAATTTTACTTTTAATAGAATAGAAATATTATATTCTTTAAAAATATTATATTCTTTTAAGTTTTTTGTAAACCTATCGTAAACTAAAGAAAACTAACACGTGAATTGTATATGGACATATGTATTTGTTCAATTTAATTATTTTTTAAATTTTGACTTTTTTTTTTTTAAATTTTGACCTTAAAAATAAATTTTAATAAATTCACATCTTAAAATTTTAAGATTGAATTTTTTTTTTTTATGGATATTTTTAAAACAACTCCTTAATTGAATTCCCTATTTATTTTGGCTTTTTTTCTTGAATTGGATAACTATCGTATTTTAGACATGACCATATAAAATCTTGGATAATTCACTTGCTTATTCTATAAAGGCCATTAATGAAATCAATATAAAAACAACTTTATTTATAAAAAAAATCAACATAAACTGATCAACAATTAGTTTTTGGGATAAAAAAGTGTTTAAAAACAACTTTTGAATAGTATAGAATTTGCTACTTCTCTTCCATTATCAATTTGTTAGTTTGTGTTCAGTGAAGCAATGTAATTGATTTACTAATATTTCATATATTCATAATTTTGTAGATAGCGCATAGGATTCTGAACGAAGCAACATTTTACACACAAAACAAAATGATTCGCAAAATCCCATTTAGATATTTTATCGTTGTTTAAAATATTTGTTCAAGCATTAGACAAAATGGGGATTATTTTGATATGACAAGTATCATTTTTAGGTTCTGTTTCACCCCATGCTCACATTATTCTCTGGAATTGGATTATCATGGACTCATATCGGGCTCCTATTACAATTGGGCTTCAACCCAACTATGTTATCCATTCTACATTGTATTTTTTTTTTTTTTTGAAAACAAGTGAATATGCTGATATTTTTATAATGTTGGATAATTTTCATTCAAGGTATCTGAATTTTAGAATTTTTTCACAAAAGTACTTAAATTTCATCTAAGGTATCTGAACTTTGAAAGAATTTGCAAAGAATTTGTTTTTACTCGTTTCTAGGTTGCATCCGGTTGCTTTGATAACGTGGCGCTGAGATGTTAATTATAACTCTTACATGTCAACTTTTTTGCTATCTCCTCTCCCTTGCCCCTCTCCCCCACTTTACTACAATTTAAACTTTTAAAGACTCTTTTATAATTTTCCAAAGAATCATCTTCAACTGCATTGTGCACCACAGGACCATCTCTTTTGATCAATCTCCACCATTTGCAAGCTCATACCATCGAACCACCGCCGCCGCGCAACTGCCAACATCTCCAGTCATCTTCACATGTGCGACCTCTTCTTCTCCTTTTTCTTTTTCTTCCAACAAAAACAAAGAGAGTGAGAGAGAGAATCAAAAAGAAAGAGAAATAGATAATTTCCCAAACAATATTGTTGTCACTCTAGAGCTTAGACGAGTGATTTGAGACTACTGCCTGAACTGTCTCATGACGAAGAGTCCGATAGTATTTGAGTCTTTCACGTTAGGTGGTCGGAGGGCTGAGTTTGGTTCGAATCGGGGTCATCAGACCTGTTGGAGTGGCGGGATTTCCAACAACGATTTCATCTCATTTTTACTGCTGTCTGTTAATAGTGACGGTGCCATTAAATTGCCCGTAAGCTGCTCGTTATTTTAGCATAGATATTTGAAGGTTTCGCCGCCATTTACAGTGGTCGGCGAACGAAGATTGTATTTTTTGGGGTTCTTTCAAAGTGTATTTTTTCCACAAAGATCTTTCAAATTGTATTTTGTTGTTGTTTAGTTTCATAATTAGAAGACTGTGATGACTGATTGAATTTCTCAGTACTGATGACTGTATTTGTGCAAGTTCAAATCTGTCTTTGCTAATTTTTTGTTTCTTATGATTTTGAAAAGATTTAGAAGGTTTTTGGGGTTGCAATGATTCTAAGTTAATTCATGATCGTAGATGGCGACGCCAGATGCTGCAATACAAGTGATCATTCTCTTATTATCCAGTATAACCCCCAAATAAAACTGTTATACTTTGTTCACTCTTCTCCCCCCTTTAAAGCATTTCAAACATGGGCTACGCATATTATCGAATAGGTGGTGGGTGGTGAATAGACAATAGAAATGGGAACTCTTTATTATTCATTTTCTATCGTAAAAAACACACAAGAATCTTTGAGAAGAGGTGAGAGATGAACAATTTTTCATCTTCCAAGACTGAAATCAAATTCAGGAATCTATTTGACAAAGCCATTATAGATGAAATTAAGTAGAACAATTTATTTATTACGTGAACATCAAACAAACTCTTTTTATTACCTGAAGTTAAATATTTTACACAGACATTTAAACTAACCGTTAAGCAAAAAGGCATTTAAAAACAGCAAGAAGTATAAATTTGAACAAAACATAAACATTGTCTTTCAAGAAGTATTGACAATTGTTGATGAAAATCTCGATGTTTCCAATTTGCCAAATCTAATGCTACAATTTTTCACAAAATTTCAGTATAATAAATACAATATATAAAATTATAAAATTTATATTATAGCAGAAAACCTTTGTTTCCTGGACACCGTAAACGACAGCAAAACCTTCAAATATCTATGCAAAATGACGAACTGCTTATGGGCAGGCACCTTCACTATTAATAGACAATGGTCAAAATGGGATGAAATTGTTGTTGGCAATCAATTCTCTCTCTCACTCTCTCTGTATTGTCGAAAGAAAAAGAAGAAGAAAAAGATGATGTCGGCAGTTGCACGGTGGTGGTGGTTCAGTGTTATGAGCTTGCAAATGGTGGAGATTGATCGAAAGAGATGCGTCTATGATGCATGATGTAGTTGAAGATGATGCTTTAGAAAATTATAAAAGAGTCCCAAAAAGTTTAAATTATATAATAGGGTGGGAAGAGGAGCAAGATAGAGGAGATAACAAAGTTATAATTAACATCGCAGCGCTACGTCATCCAAGCAACCGGATGGAACTTAAAAATCGATAAAAACAAATTTTTTACAAATTCTTTTAAAATTCAGCTATTTAAAAAAATAATTAAAATTTATGTACTTTTATAAAAAAACCAACACAATTCAGGTATCTTGAATGAAAATTACCGTGCCTCTAATGTTTGAACAAAACATTTGAAACTTGACATAAACCTTACGATCAAAAAAAAAATTCATATAAAACATTAAAAAACTTGACCATTCTAATAAAACGTCTCTTACGGCACTAATGTGATAAAACATTAAGAACTTAACATTTGTAGAACTTTGATGATAAATGAGGAGAATTAGATGAATAAAAATGTGTGATCACTACTTTAGAAAAAAAAAATTATAAAATAAAGACTACTACGAAATACAAGTACAATAATTCATAAACCCCACAATAGACTTGCCTAGATCTATCTAATTCTATATACAGAACATGCTATTTTTTAATGATTGGGTTATGGTGTCCATATCCCAAATCCGACCGTCAATATTTGGATTTTTGCTACTACAAAATAAATTAATTTTTTTATCTACTGCGTCGCACGGGATCACTCATCGACTTTCAGTCTCGTGTCACCGTCCGATCGCACTACCATTCTTCAATTTGCTCAAAAAGGCTTCGGAAGGAACATGAACATGTCCTGAAGCGGCGACATCTGATTATTTCCTGGAAACTGCGTCGAGAAGGAATTGTCCATGGTCGGGTCCATGTAATTATATTGGAAATCGAATGAATTCAAATTCCCCCAATCTTTCCACTTCGGCTCACTTTGCACCTCGCTCGTGAATTCCGGCGACACCACATGCTCCGAGCAACTCGAGTCTGTATTCAATTTCGGTACTGAATCTGAATTCTCAAAGTAAACATAATCATTTACAGGTCCAGTCGCGGATGACGGAGCAGGAGGCGGTGCCATAATCTCCGGCTTCTTATCTTCGATTATTTCCGGTGAGTTCAATCTCCGTTGGATTAGTTGTTGTCCCTGCTTCTCAATTGTACCTTTCTTGTTGTATATGCGGCAGAGTACCCAATCATCAAGCTGTAAACCAAATCAATACCGTCGAATCAGTCAACGGATCTAGCGTACACAATAATCAAAATCCTAAGAATAATTAAAAAAAAGTTGAAGCTTATCTAATAGTGTTATATTAATTGAAAAGAGATAAGCATGAATATTAGTTTCCTACAACTGGAAACTAATGATTGCTTAACGGGACAAGCATTGGTATATATAGGTCGTATTCACGAATTTAATCAGAGTAATACGTTTTTTTGGGTTTTTTTAATATTTTTATTTTTAATTAAAAAAATAATAATCGATCAGCCCATTGTATTGTAGCATTCAGGAGGGCCCCAATCAATCAGGGCCTTTCATTTCCAGCGCCACCATTTGATTTAACGCATCATGCGGAGATAATCATGATTTTGGTCCTCCCCATTGATGTAATTTGGTATCAAAATTAACCCCCCATGTTCATGCAATAGAATGTCCTATCTACCCCTAGGAATTCATTTGAGTTGAAATGGCAATTATACCCTTAAGCTGTTCTTCTTGCGAGCCGAACGATCTACATCGGCTAATCGATACTCGTGCATAATCCAATTCGTTTTCTCTCCTTTAGGAGCTTTTCCTGCGTAAAATACCAAAGCTTTCTTAATTCCAACGGGCTTCGGCTGCCCGATTGGCTTATCGGCTCCGGTAGCCTTCCAATAGCCGGTTCCGGCTGCGCGATTAGGCCTAGATCCGTTCGGGTACTTGCGGTCTCGTGGTGAAAAGAAATACCACTCTTTTTCCCCATATAAGGCCATTCCTGTAAAAAGATCCAACAGTCAATTCAAATGGCTAGAAAACGCCGGAAATCATTAAATCGCAATAACATACATCAATCCTGAATATAAAAAAGTAAAAATTACCTGGAAGATCCCATGGGTCGAACTTATAGAGATCGATTTCGGCTATTATCGGGACAGCAATCGACTGCGAAGTGCATTTACGGCAAAGATAGTGCATAACAAGCTCCTCATCGGTCGGATGGAAACGGAATCCGGGCGGTAACTCCAAAGCTGCAGCCGCTGCCATTTTGACCTTTATACCCTTGTTTGTATAGTGATGAAAAAAGTTACTCTCTTCTCTCGCGGTGGCTTTGACTGGCTGGTATTGTGGCGGTGCTCTCTCTCTCTCTCTAGCTGAAATGCCAAATGCTGCGAGAGCTCTTGAAACTTAGAACACAAGGGAAAGTGAGGAATTTATAGAGAAAAAATAAATGGAAAAGAGAGGAAGGGCACACACACAGGGTAGGCGTGATTTCTAGAATACACGTGGGTGATAACGTTCCCCTTTTTCTGTGGTTTTTTTTTTTTTTAACATGACAGCAGCCTGTACACGTGGCGGATTCTCAAGTGAAGGTGAGTGCGTGTCGATAGCCCACATGGGAAGGTGATTTTGTCACTGCTTACGACACTTATTTTGGACTGGGGTGAATGCGCCACTAACCAGTCGGTTCGAGCGGAAATTTTTGAAAAATTAATTAAAAAATACGAATATACCAACTCGGGATCCGTGTAGGGTCGGCGAGGTTTGTTCCTCGCGGTTTTATTTTGTTTTCTAGGGCATTGAACCAACAGTTAAACGGTGGATGAGGTGTACACGTTATAGGAGGGGGATAGCCACGTGCGGTTCCGATGATAGTCTCGTTGCGTTATCCGGCGAGATGGATCCATTGCATTTGGTTAACCTACAGAAAACTACTGAAACCTATATCAACATACATGTACTACTACTATTCTAGTATTCTATAGTATTGTATAGTATAAGTTCTTATTTTGTCTTGCTACAAAAGGTTGGGCAGAACCGTAAAAGTATTTAGGGTTTATTAATTTATCTTGGTAAAATATTTATTGATTTTCATTTATGGTCAAGGTTATCGTTGAAATCAATATCATCAAGTTATTTATTATATTTTATTTTAATTTTCCAGTCAACATCTATTTGTTACTCCTTGCGGTGGGAAAATTATCATAAAAATTTGGGCACTATTTTCCGTGTTGTCATAAATGTATTTTATTTTAAATTTTTTAATAAATATGTCATATTTTATAAATTTCAAATAAATTAAACTATGAATCAAATTTTTAGACTAAATTAAAAAAAATTAACTTATTTATAGGACCTATTGAATTAAGTAGAATAGGCAGAAGGAAGTTTGTATGATGACTGCCGACTTTTTAGATAAACCATTTAATATTTATTTTGATGGCAATCTATTTTTTTCTTATTAGGTGACTAAATTGGAAGTTTGTCACAAATACAATTTAACTAGTGAAATTAACTAAATTTACCGTATCCAACAAATAAATTAAATTCTTTTAATTTGGTCCAAAAACTTAACTTATTGTATAATTTGTTTAAACTTTAAAAAATATGATATATTTATTACAAAATTTAAAATATAGTGCATTTGTGATCATTCGTAAATATTATAGTGCATAAATATAATAGGACTATAAAAAAAAAAATGGGGAAACACAAGTGTAGAAATTAAGCTTTTATTCAGCTAATTAACTAATGAATAGGGCTCCTGATCAATCCAATTTTACATTTTAAATTTATTTTTTAAAATTATTTATTGAATTATATGCACTTAGATCAAATGTAATAGATTATATTACCTCTATGTTTTTAAATTCTCATGGAAAAAAAAAATTTTTTAATTCTTTATATTTTTTTTAATATTTTTTTTAATTATTTACATTTCTATTTATAATAAGTTTTGTAATTATTTTTTATTATTTTTTATTGGTATTAGTAAAAAAGTAAATTTTGTCAATGATTAATAATTATTTATTATTATTTCTGTATTTGTATTGACAAAAAACTGATTTTATTAGTATTTATATTTTTAAGATGTAAAGAATTAAAAAACATGGAGGTAATATTTTTTAAAATTTATTTTTAAATTATTAATTATATACAATTACAAATTTAAGGATTAAAAAATTATTTGTACATCAACCGTGTCAAAAAATATATTGTACTTTAATATTTTCTTTTTATATTTTTAAATATTTAAATTGTCTAATTTAAGTATTGTAATATTAGACATTGTAAATCAATAAAATAAGAATTTAAAAAGTGAAATGTTCAATTTACCCCTGTGCTTATATGCGATGTTTAATTTATCTATTTTTTAATTTTTTATTTATCAATTTATCTCCAAATTTAATTAAACTTATATATTTAATCCATTTATTAATCAGTGCAATTTATTAATATATTTTTTCATAAACTAAACTGAATAAAATAAATTTGAAATTATAATCTTTTAAATTAATTATTTGGTTATTACTAGTTTAAAATTTCTAAAAATTATCAATCAAATTTACGATTTCAACATTAAAATCACTAATTCAATTGATAAATATGATAAATAAAAAACTAGTTTAAAACCCTTTTCAAAAGGAAAAAAAAATTTAAACACCTTTTTCTCCACATTCAAAAAATATAATACAATCAAGCACTTATTTATTTACAATAATAATTTTACATATTTCATTTAAACTATGTAATATTTAAATGATTTATTTGTCCAAATTTAGGATGTAAATTGGCAAAAAAAAAAAAAAAGTTTAAAAAATTGACAAATTAAACTTCGCGTCCACATACAAACTTAAGAGCTAAATTAAGTATCCAAATTAAAATTATGTTTAAAAATAGAGGCTATGTATATATATATAAGTAATTTTTTTCAAAATTATCATTTATATTGTCTATATTGAATTCCGATATCAAAAGAATAGGATCGTAATTTGTAAAATGCCACTCTATATTATAAATTATATATCACTATAAATTATTTTATAGTCTAATTTATAACTCAATGTCAAATTTCGTAAACTAGGACTAGTGGTTTTTTTTTTTTATCTCGGCACCTAATTTAAATAATTTAAAAAGTTAGTTTTGAAATATATATTTATAAAGCAAACCTTTATGTTTGAAGCCCGCTGCTGCTCTTCTTAGCTCTGCTACCATTGGATTCATGTGTTGTACTCTTTTTGTTCCAGTTTAAGCCGTATTTTGCATTCCTATTAATTTAATTTTAATTTTTAAAAAGAATAAAACAAACTTAACTAAATATAATTATATTAATTATTTGATAGATTAAATTTAATTTAAATAACATATTATAAAATCGCATTTTCTTCAAATGAAAAAGAATATTATAAACAAATGTCATTATGAACAATCATGAATAAAATACAAATATCAACGATATCAATTTTGATTATAAAAAAATATATATATATATTAGTTAATTACTTATCACTCCATCGGATTTTGATAAAATTTCACTTTTTTTTGGACACTTATAATAGAAGTGCAGAATAATTCGAGTACTGCAGTTTATAGAAATCCATTTAAAAAAAAAAAAATCCTCTCAATTAAATTTTCTTATTCACATTGACTCTATTTTTGCTTAAAAAGTATTAATTACATCTTATTCCACAAGAACAATGGGTTGTTGGGATAATATACAATATTTTAATGTCTAAATTAAATCAAGTGAATATATATCAAATCAAATAGAAAATTCACAATGCACCCCAAGGTTTAAATGTAGAAAAGTACTTTTAATGTAACTGTACTATATATTATATACATTAAAAATATTCTCGTTGTCATTTTTTTAATATCTTTTTAATTTGTTATTATTTTGAAGTGATGTAATTTGGTGAGTCATGTATTATTGTCCTAAACATACAAGTTTCTCATAAAAAATTGAACTCCATGTATATTATATTTTCATTCGTGGTGACAAAACATTGCAATCCATGTATTTTTCAAAGTGGTAAACAATAATTCGTGATTGTACACATTTTTGATACATAATAAATATAAACTCACTATCAGAAAGACGACATGGTACAAAGTTATTATATTAACTAATATTTAAAATTCGAATATTGTGAATGTAACTATGTTAAAACACTGAA
>CATIWJ010209126.1:0-10111 GCA_949640765.1 Croton laevigatus | reverse complement strand
GATCTTCATTTGCTTTTAGCAGCACTTTCAATTTATGATCAGCTTCTTTCATTGTTTCTCGGGCTTCCTCACACTTGCTTAAGAAAGTACTAGCATAATTATCCTTGCCATCACCAACCAACTTGCAAATTCAAAATATATTGTGTCATTCTCATCGATAATTGTGTTTAGATGAGTGTATAGCCTTTTGAAAGCGTCAAATGCCATATCAAGCTCTTTTTTCAGGAAGAGTTTCATTGATTCATTTTGCTGTAACTCTTTTAACTGTTCCTTCGAATCTGATCCAGATTCAACTGATAGGCCAGGGCCTCTTCGAAATTTCTGGTCCATGTGCTCAGTCAGAATCCCACAAAACTCAGAGCAGCAAGTCGATGAGAATGCATCAAATTCATTCCCTACTATGGCACTTTTGTTTGAGAAATCAGAACTTGATGTCGAATAACCTGCCAAGGAATTTTCAGCACTCCAGTTGCCTGCTTCTGCTGGATATTCATCAATTGAAGGGCAGCCCCGTAAACTTTTATTCATGTAAATGGCATCCTCGATGACTTTTAAATATTTCATTCATCTTCGTGAGTTCGTCTATTATTGTATGGAGATACTGCAACCGGTCCTCCAGATACTTTAGTTTACTTTCTAGCATCTTTATCATATTGATATTCTCACTTAACAGTCTGCTAAAGCTGACTACCACTTCTATGCTTTGCTCATTGTCTGATTGTGAGAGAACTCATTCAAAGCCATTGCAGCTTCCTTCAGGGAATGTAATGTAACTTCAGCTTCATTTCCTCAACAGTCTTCTGTGCATCTTCCAAGCTTTTCTCTAGCCGCAAAATAGTTTCCTCCTTGCCAATACAAGCTCTCATAGCCCTCTCAACCTGTTCTCTAATCCAAAGATTCACTTGAGGAAATGAACAGATAATACTTTCAGTATGAGCCGAGGCTTCTTCAAGGGACTTTTTGAATTGCCTTTTCCCAATCCCCACAAACTATCCTCATTTCCTGCTATTTAACTTCTATGGTGTTTATTAGCCTTGTATTTTCATGGGTCATGGAAGGTCATGGAAGATAATTTCGCATTGAGTTTTCACATTGAAGCAAGTGCAATGCAAGGAAACTCAAATCATTGTTTCAGATTTTGGGATGAAAGATCCTTACATCTCCTTTTCTTCAATCACATTATTCATCTGCCCAAGTTGAAGATTTCTTCCTCCTAAGATCATGAGAAATAATTGTTTTTCATACCAAACTGTACTGGGATCGTCAAACAAATAATGGAAACATATTTCTGTATTACTTGTACGTTTGCACGAAACTCTTCTGTCTGTTTATGAACAGCCTCTACTAATTTCTGAACCTGATGCTGGTCAATTAAGTTCTACAATATGCAGACAAGAGACAAAACTATTGAGCTTGCCTTGCAGCAATGCATCTATTAGACTTATTACTTAAAAAGTTCATAACTTACTGCATAGTTGGTCATATCCAATTCGACACCAAGTAGATCACAAATGACATCGTGAGTCATGCTTTCTCCTACAGCCAGCCTTGCATTTATAATACATACCTGATAATACAGTATATTCCGTTCCAAACTTCCTGACATTTATACCCCTAACCATCTTCCTTTACATTCATATATGTTTGTAAACATCTTACAATTTCTCCTCTAAACCTTGTTGAATTAATGGCGTCACCAGTCAAAGACGTTAGTTTTCTTCTATTGCACAATTCCTCTCAATTTGTTATTTCTTGCATTGGCAATTCGTTTTCGTAGCGCAATTGCTACTGCTGCGACACGTACCTTTGTTTTTTATGTCTGTCGATTCCGCCGTTGCGTACTTCCTCCAAGGAGAGTTTTTACTATCTCATCCAGTTCAGTATATTATCGTTACATATAAAACGACGTCGTTTTGATTTTTAGGTTCACTGTTGGTTAAATCAAACCCAAGTACAATTTTCTGCTGCCTCCGTTCTATTCGTCTTCTCCATCCTTCCCCGCCGAGACCAGAAACCAGCACCGCCACCATAACCGACGAAGACCATCACCACGACCGACCACCACCATCCCCGCCACCACCGCTGCCCTCCTTCTCTTCCCTCTTCCCTTTTCTTCTCTCTTCCCTTTGGATCTGCTCACCATAACCGACTACCAAATCCCCTTCTGCTCCTGCTCTTCTCTTCTCTCCGACCTTCTGTGCCGACGTGGAGACACGCTCCGATCCCTACTTCTGCTTCTACTTCTCTTCCCCCTATGGTTCGAATCCCTGTTGCTTCTCTCTGAAACCCTAGAACATGGCTCGTATTTAGGCTTTTTCTAGAGCTTATTTTGAATTTCGAAGACGATCTCTGAAACCTCACGAGAGGATATCTCCGTCTTCATCACTTGAATTTCGAAGAAGCAGAGGGCCAGTAGGTAAGGATTTGAACTCTGTTTTAATTTTCGGTTTGCTTTTCTGTTGGATATGCATTGCTTTGTCCTTGGCTTAGAATGTTTACTGCTTATGCTGATGTTTAACTGAATCGATTCTTCTTCTGCTTCCGTTCGGCTGTGCAGTTTGATTGAGGATCGGAGATTTGATTTCAATTGGAACTAGGAAAACTAATTGAAGCAGAACTTGGATTTCGAAGAAGCAGAGGGCCAGGTAACAATTTGAACTATTTTAATTTCCAGTTTGCTTTTTTCTTGGATATGCATTGCTTTGTTATTAGCTTAGGATGTTTACTGCTTATGTTGATGGTTAACTGAATCGATTTTCTTCTTCTGCTTCAACTCGGTCGTGCAGTTTGATTTGACGAGCTTCGATCGGAGATTTGATTTCAGTTGGAACTAGGAGAACTAATTGAAGCAGAACTTGGATTTCGAAGAAGCAGAGCCTCTGGGCCAGTAGGTAACGATCTAACCCTAACTCATATAGAATTGAAAATATTAACACGCAATTCGGCTTTCATCTGTTATTTTTGCCAATTATTATAGGAGGATCATAAAAGCATACAATAATTACATCCCTTCGGCTAGGGAAGGGAAAGGTGTTGTGTTGGGAGATAGTTGGATTTCTGGAGGAGGAAGGGGAAGGGAAATTTTCCATTTGATTTGGGTGATCCAACAGTGCGGTTCCTAGTTCATTATTTGAGGTTGGTGCTTCTTGTGCTACAGTACCACAGCACTAGCGACGGTGGTGAGTTCCGATTACCTCCCTTTCTACCACCCCGGCGCTCACGGTGCCACGCTTCTGTTACTACTTCCAATTTTTTAACCTTCCATTTTTAAAAATCCTTCCTTAACCCTACCTAACTCAAAAACCCTATTTCATATGCTCTTCTAATTAACAGCTTATAACAGCAAATTATGTCTTGTGCTACCTTCAATTTGGTTCCTTCTCTTAATTTATGTACACATAGCCCCAATTATTTTGGATTATCTAATAGTTTACCTTGTTTTTATGGTAATTCTTCTTTTTCTTCTTCGTCATTGTTTTCTCCCCTATCTTTGAGTTCATGTCACAGCAAAAATCCTTGTGATTGTCGCCATTTAATCAAGGGTTCAAAATATTTTTCCTCTTTTTTTAAGTGTGTTGCTCCCCAGAAGTCAGAGCAGTCAATTGTAATTGATTCACATGGCAATGGTGCTTCTGGTAAGATTTTTGGGATTTTATTTTTTTTTTTTTTTTTTCATTTACCCCTTATTGTGAGAAAAAAAAAAAAGCTTTTCTTTTTTTAATTTAATTGAGTTAAAAATGGCTATCATACTTTGATGTTTTTAGTGTTTTGCATTGGTCATTCTTAGCTTTCTCTTTGCAAGAAAATAGTACAAATTTGGAATAGGAATGATAATCAAGACATTAATTTGTTCATTATATATATCATGAAAAGTACACGTTTTTACTTTTTCCTTAACTGGTATTTGCTTAAACTTGAAAACACTTGAATTGCAGCTAAAGCGAACAAGTAACATATGTTGACAGTTCTAATGCTATATTGGTACCTTGTTTTGTTGTTTCAAATGTAATCCAATATCATCTAGTATTTTAGTACTTTATGTTGTGGTTATGTTTTTGCAACCAATGAATAATATAAAATGGATGGGGTGAATTCTTCTTCTTATTTGGCTATCCTAATTGGATTGCTAGAGCCAGAATAATTGCTGTAGTTTTTGGATGAATTTGGAAACAATTTATTAAAATGGTTGTTATAATTTATTACTACTTTTGCAGAAGAGAGAGTAGTTGTGTTGGTTATTGGTGGAGGGGGAAGAGAGCATGCACTTTGCTATGCATTGCAACGATCTCCATCATGTGATGTTGTGTTTTGTGCCCCTGGTAATGCGGGAATTTCCAACTCCGGGAATGCTACTTGTATTCCAGAACTTGACATCTCAGATAGAGATGCTGTGATCTCTTTTTGCCGCAAATGGAATGTGGGATTGGTGGTTGTTGGACCAGAGGCACCTTTGGTTGCTGGACTTGCAAATGATCTTGTCAAGGTTGGAATTCCCACTTTTGGTCCATCTGCAGAGGCTGCAGCTTTGGAAGGTTCAAAGAATTTTATGAAAAGCTTGTGTGACAAATATCAAATTCCAACTGCAAAGGTTTGATGTTGTCCTTTATTACATGAACTAAATTGCTTGTGCTTAATAAAATGAGTTGGAAACACAATCCACATATTACTATGCTCAGATCCTTTTTTATGGTCTAAAATTTTCACTGTTTTATTTTCTTTGCCTTACAAGTTGTGCTAGCAACTATCTTTCATGCTCTATTATTTTGTTACAGTACAAAACATTTTCTGATCCGTCTGCTGCAAAGCAATATATCCAAGACCAAGGAGCTCCTATAGTTATAAAAGCTGATGGCTTGGCTGCTGGAAAAGGAGTTATTGTTGCTATGACATTGGAGGAGGCATATGAAGCTGTTGACTCGATGCTTGTGAAAGGCGTTTTTGGTTCTGCAGGTTGCCAGGTCATTGTCGAGGAATATTTGGAAGGAGAAGAAGCTTCTTTCTTTGCATTGGTGGATGGAGAGACTGCCATTCCTTTAGAGTCTGCTCAGGACCATAAACGTGTTGGTGATGGTGATACAGGTCCAAACACTGGCGGGATGGGAGCCTACTCTCCAGCACCTCTATTAACAAAAGAACTTCAGTCAGTAGTTATGGAAACTATAATTCTTCCCACGGTGAAAGGAATGGCAACAGAGGGTTGCAAGTTTGTTGGAGTTCTATATGCAGGGTTGATGATTGAAAATAAGTCTGGCTTGCCGAAGCTCATTGAGTACAATGTGCGCTTTGGGGATCCAGAGTGCCAGGTTAGTTACAAAATCCCTACTATGCATTTCACATAAGTAGGTTGATGATTAGAATCTTGCTTTCATTATTATTTTTGAAAATGCTACAAGAATATTGTGAAATCTCATTTCAGATATTGATTGAGATATGATATGATTTATAAGTTAGACCAAAGTTAGACCGCTTAACTACTTAATAAACTTGGGTTAACCATTTTAGGCCAGTGAATCATTTTGGACAACGAGGACGTTGTGTGCAAAAGGAGTAAGTTTGTAAAATCCCACATCGGATATTGATTGAGATTTGTTATGATATATAAGTTAGACTAAAATTAGACCGCCTAGCTATTTAATATGATATATAAGTTAGACCAAAGTTATACTACCTAACTACGTAGTAAATTTGGATTTTAGGCTTTGGCCTAAGTAGTTGACAAATACTAATTAAGTAGATCATTTTGGAAGCTTGTGCGGTCAGACTTCAATCTAGCTGCACGCCGGTCGCGGCCCCCGGGCTAGGTCGTGACAAATATAACCAAATGTATGTATTCTTTGTTTCTGATTTTGCAGGTGCTAATGGTTCATTTCTCGTTTTGCAGGTGCTAATGGTTCGTTTGGAATCTGATCTGGCGCAAGTTCTTCTTGCAGCTTGTAGAGGAGAACTGAGTGGAGTATCACTAAACTGGTCTCCGGGTTCTGCCATGGTAGTGGTAATGGCAAGCAAAGGTTATCCTGGATCTTATGAGAAGGGGACTGTTATTGGGAACCTTGAAGAAGCCGAAAATGTTGTTCCAATGGTGAAGATATTTCATGCTGGAACAGCTTTGGATGCAAATGGCAATTTCATTGCCACCGGAGGCCGTGTCCTTGGTGTTACTGCAAAGGGAAAAGATCTTCAAGATGCAAGAGATAGAGCCTATCAAGCAGTTGAAGAAATAAACTGGCCAGGAGGGTTCTATCGGCAAGATATTGGGTGGAGAGCACTTCCCCAAAAGCAACTCGCTTCAACATAAATGTTTAATGTCCTGGTAAGTTCTATACAAGTTGTTGGATGCATGTTAGGAGAAAATGGTTGATTTGATCCTCCCTATGAGGTCATTCAATCTAAAACAAAATATAACCGTTCACCACAAATTTATGAATTTTTAGATTTAATAAAACTTTGCATTCACATTGACATTTTTTTGTCTTTTCTTTTTATCTAACATGAAAGATATAGCAAATCATCTAGTATTATTATACATATGCTTTATTAGCAGTGTTATAAATTGGAAATAGCATGGTGTGAACAAAAATATCATATGCGTATATGTATATGTTGAAGTTGTCTGCAATTTGCTAAATAGATATAATTCCTGTTAATCGTTTTGATCACCTATAAATATAGTAATTGCAAATATCTGGGTAAAAATAATTTGCAAAATGGCTCACATTTTAATTTATTATTATTTTTTTAAGAGTAGATATATTGACTGAAAAATCAAATGTGCAGAGTACAATTAGGTAGCGTATTAAGAAGCTCTAGCCAATGTACGATTCCTTACATTAAATTGAGGGTGTTAAGTACTAACAGATTTGAATACATCAGAAATGGTGTATTTTAGATGTGATAAACTAGATTTTTATAGCCAAATGCATAGTTTGCTCCTCAATGTTTGCCCAAAAAAACTTATTGCCAGTCAGCACAATAGAAGACACTTCACTAGCAGCTCCAACACCTCCACCCATGGCAACTCCTGCATGTGAAGTTGCCGGAGTTGCCAAGGCAGCAGCATCATTGATTCCATCACCAATCATGGCAACTATGTTGTGATCCTTCTGAAGTTCAGTGATAAACTTCTTTTCATCTGGTTTAACTCCAGCCAAAACCTGTAAAATATTTTGAAATTAAACCAAGTCTTGTTTCATGATATCTCATCTACATAAAGGTGTTGAATATGCACGTAAATGTTGATTACAGAACATGATTACTTCAGCAAAAGGCAGCTAAAAGAAACAGCATTTTGTAGTTTGATTCACAAACACTACGTATGTTTTGTAGGAATTTGCTAGTTAATTTCATGTTTAGAATCAATTAATGCTTCTTAGAGCATTGCATAAACTTCAAAGGATTAAATGGATAAAATTACTCAAAAGGCTATATCAAAGAAACCTGGACTGGTTTTATATCCAGCAACTGCATGTCCAATTAAGTGAAAAATGTAAACTAATCAATGATTGACCTAAGATTTTTTGTTTTTTTTGGCCTAATAGCTGAAGACTTAAATGCATGTGTGCAAAAAAAAATGTAACATACAGAATTATATAATTGTCACACTGGAAGAGAGGCAAAATTTTGTTCACTATTGCCTTCTCCTCTCTCTTGACAAGAAAGTACAAACTTGCCAAATACCGTGTTTGGAAAATAATGCAATTTTCTATGCTTAGTAATTGTTGGAATCTCACATTGGATAGAAGTGAGGAGTATGTAGTTTTTATGAGGTTCGGCAATCCTCACCTGTTAACTCGGATTTTCAGATGAGTTAGGCCCAGCTTCTTTACATGGCATCAGAGCTTGCCTCCTCCATCAATGTTGAGCGGTTGCACTCTCATTGGTGGTGAGGAGTATGTAGTCTTTATAAGGTTGGGCAATTATCGCCTGTAAACTCTGGTTTTCAGGTAAGTTAGGCCCAGTTTCTTTACAGTAATCATGCTTTATAAAATAAAGTTTCAAATTTGTCCAAGTGTATATGTTCTTACCTTCTCCTTTGGAATACCGACAGTGGATGCAACATATTCTGCTGTGTTCCTTTTGTCACCGGACAGCATGTATACATAAATTCCTTGCCCAGATAATTCAACAACATTTCTAGCATCTTCTCTAATCTGATCTTCCAGGTATATAAGACCAGCAAGGGTATCGTCAACATATACAACTGATTGATTCTTAACATTCTCCACTTCTTGAAATGCGTTGTGATGAACTCCATGCCTGCATTGTAGGTAGATTTAATTATATACATTACAAATAAGAACAATCGAAATCATAAGTGGAAGCAACAATTACTATTTCCCGCATTGAGATGTGTTGAATGTCAATAAAGTGCTAATTTTGATTGAAGCTCTGAATTAAGCCAAAGAGGATAAAATAAACAATTAAATTCCATACCATTATAATTGTTGAAGTCCATGGACCCACACAAATATGAGCTTATAAAGGATGAGTATTGGAACTCTTCTTGCACAAAATCAATTGACTTGTACTAAGTACAATATATACCTACTTTATTTTTATCCAAAGTGAGATTTAGTTCCCAACTCACCTTTTCAAGTGCAGCCGGACTGAGTGGCTTACTTGGACTACTACTAATATGCCGGTTGACACTTGCTAACACACGAACTGACCAATTAGGCCTACTTAGGCCAACATAAATGGGCCAGCTCCATTCAAACATGGATCTCAGGCTCTGATACCATGTTAAAGTTCATGGGCCTACACAAAAATGAGCTTATAAAGGATGAGTATTGGACCTATTTAGCATAAAACCAAATTGGCTTGTCCTAAGTCCAATACCCATTCTTTTATAAGTCCATTACCTACTTTATTTTTATCCAATGTGAGATTTAGTTCCCAACAGGAATTCTGCACCTAAATTCAAATCCAACTCAAATGTCATACAGGCATAAACCAAAATCATGGAGGAGGTGTCACTATTAAACGTGATTGATGACATCACGAAATATAATAATAATACATAAATAAATCATCTCATGATGATTTGGAATTACATTTCATTCTGATCTTGAATGCAATCAAGTATGTAGGTAGGTTTTTTTCTTTTTTTTTTTTTTTTGGGGGGGTGTTTAATCCCATGTTGTGTGCTCACTTAATTCAAAAAAAAAAACCTTTATTTTCTTTATTTTATATTAAATTCGGATGAATGCTTATTATTAGTTTAAAGTCAGTTTATCATTAGTTTACAATAAATTTCAGCACGCATAAAACTGTTTACAGCTTATTTATTTTTGGTTTATCAATCTGTTTTGCCTTTTTTATGTTATTTTTGTTTAGTGTTTTCGTTCAGAAAAAATATTTAAATTGAAACATATGATCAAAGTAGCATCTAATTCGAATCGAGGTAAGTCACTTCTTTTCTAAGACTGAGGTCCCGGGTTCGAGGCTTATTGCAATTCCCTTCCCCAATTCCCCTTTAGTATAGGCTAGAGATATGAGTATCTATGTTAAAAAAAAAAAAAATTCGAATCGAGCAATCCTAGATATGAAATTTAAAATTAATTCTCTCTTTGATATTATTCATTTTTTATAATTTACTTGTTTATTTGTGATTATTTTTGTTGCATGCATTATTATTTTTCTTCCTAAAATTTAGAATCATTTCTTCAAAAATATATATTTTTTTATTTATTATTTTTATCCCATATGTGAAAATCTAATCTCTAAAATTCACTTTAGTTTGAGATTAGTACATTTTTCCAAGAAAATTACTTTTTCGCCCTTTGATCAATCCGAGTCATTCTTTTCAAAATAATAAATTATGATGGTGATTGCTTCAAATTATTTTCTTGTGTTTCGCGAGTCTATTTTTCCTAGCTTTTCTCCAAAAATCAATTTTGATATCATGCTCACGCCTACACATACATAGTTTAATAAAAAAAAAAAAAGATTAAAAACATTACATCTAAAGTCAGTTGCATGTGATTCATTTACGTCTTCAAAAACTGAACATTAATTTCACAATTAACTTCTAACAATAAAAACAAAATAATTAACTACTAAACTATAACAGTATTTACAATTTAAATTAATTATTGTCAAGAAGGTCAGCAAT
>CATIWJ010209084.1:0-15266 GCA_949640765.1 Croton laevigatus | reverse complement strand
GTAACTACTCTTCTCACTAATGCCTCTCTTCTTAACATTGCCTACCTTGCTCCCACTTCTTACAAAGCCCTAGCTTGCGAAGTTATAGCCTCCATCACTCCCTCATTCAACCTAAACGAAAGACACCAAAGAGCTACTATTCAATCCATCTCCTTTAAAGCCTTTGGTGCTCTCTATTCTGTCACTAGGGAGGAAATAGCAAATATCTTCAACCTTTCCTAAGGCAATATCACCAAAACTGATGATATTCCGCTACAAGACCAAATTGAAATTTGGCAAGAGATCTCGACGAACCAAGTTCATAACCCCAAAATCGCCAAAGCCTCTGCTTTTTCTACCTTACAATACTGGCTACTCCATCAATCCATCTCCTACTCTACTTTAGCAAAAGAAGGGAGAAATAAAGTTTCAAAGAAAGATCTTCTAATTTTTCACTGTGCTCACACCGCTACTCCTTATTGTGGTGCAACGGTTCTAGTCTGTTATCTTCTTAACGTTCAAAAGAACAAGAAGACGACTCCCTATGTTCACCACATCCTTACTCATCTAGCTTCTCGGGTCGTAAACAACTTTTTTAGCGATCCTACAATTCAATCCTTTTGTGAGAGATATATCAGAATTGAAAACACCGGCGTTACTGACATTATCTACCTCACCATAGATTCCAAAATTCTCTCTCAACGACGCCATATTTTTCAAGGAAACAAACCCTCTTCCGGTGAACTTAGAGATGAATACCAAGCACAACCTGAAGAATAACAAGAACCTCCACAACACCTCTCTTCTAGACCCTCCAAAAGGTCTAGAACTGAAGAAATTCCTACTTCTATTTCTCTTCCTTCTCCCAAAACCAAAAAGGATAGGCATAGACTCAAGAATATTGAAAAATGGCTCAAAGCGCTCTACCATAAACTTTAAATAAGCTGTTCATCCGCTTCGGAATTGAATGATGAAAATGTTCCTCCTCCGATTCCACCTACTAGTGGAGCAGGTCCTTCTGTGCCTCCTCTACCTCGTACAACATCTTCCTCTTCTTCTTTCACAAACTCCATGCCTATGGAGGAACAATTCGCTCTTCGAGAGAAAGCTAGAGATGCTGCGAAAAAGGGGAAAGGAATTCATCTACCGGATTGATTTTCCTTTGTATTTCCAAATTTTATCTTTAGTTTTCAGTTGTTTTTAATTTCTATGCTTGTAATGTTTTTTCTTTTAATCAAATGAATGTTATTTCTTTGTCCACATCTTGTCTTTTTAATCTTTTTGCCAAAAAGGGGGAGAAATAACTTGTGTGATTAAATATAAAAATAAAAATTTGTTTCGTGAATGATCATAATTTTAAAATTTTATAAAACATGCATCAAGTAAGGGGAAGCAAAAATAAATAAAAATTTCAATTGAAATATACATCATTCATAGTTTATACTGCTATTTTTAATCACAACATCAAGTATGTTTGTCAAAAAATCAAAAAGGGGGAGATTGTTGTGCCTTGGTTCCAAAATCCCTTGTTTGATTATTTGACCAACTTCTACTTGATATTGTGAAGTTACTAATGATATTTCAAGTGTTTTAATGTTTATCAGTTATTCATCATGCCAAAGCGATATAAGTCAAGATTAAAACAAAAAATAGCAATGTAACATTACTGCAACAGAGTCGCGCTCGCGACCAATGTGTCGTGCTCGCGACTCAACAAGAACAAATTTTTCTTCAGCATTCAGAGTGGTCGCGACACTAATGTCTCCACCCGAGACTCAGCCTCAGCACAAGAGTTGCAGTCGAGACTCATTCTTCGTGGTCGCGACTCAACTCACAAAAATTTTTTGAAGTCTCCTGGACAGGTCGAGACTTTGTGTCTCATTGAAGTTTCGGTCGCTACTCAGCCTCAGCACAAAAAGTCTCGGTCGCTACTAAGGGCTCGCGATCGCGACTCAATAGGGCAAAAATTTTATGCAGTCTCTGAACTACTTGCGACTCCAAGTCTCACCGGAGTCTTGCCTGCAACTTTCAAATTAAAAAAAGCCGTTGATATCTATGTGTCAAGTCTCGGTCGCGACACCTGGAGTCCAGTCGCGACCAGACAAATGCCAGTGAATGATTGGGCGACAAATAAGATGCTGCCAGACATACCAGAGAATATTCTTAGCCGTTTCAGACTTTATGGACAAGTCGCGGTCGCGACCCTAGTGTCTCGGTCGCGACCCTACTGTATGTCCAGAAAAAATTGCTTTTTCTGAAATTCTTCAAACGGCCACATTTTGAATTTTTGGGTATAAATACCCTCATTTTGTATCAGTAGTTTTTACAACATCTGCTGCACTTACTATCTTAAAACTTCTACACTCTTTCATCTTAAAAATTCAAATTAATCTCTTTTGTTTGTATTTGTTGGATAATCCTTAAATACAACATTTGTTGTAATAGTTGTGAGTTAGCTTAAAAAACTCATCCTTTATTTATTTTTCTGTAAAGTTTGGAGTTAGTTATAAACTCTAAGTTTGAGGTAAACTTCCTAAAACCTCATTGTAATTCTATTGGTGTTAGTGGAACCCAATTCCTTTCTAGGATTGGAGAAGTGGATGTAGACTCGAGATTATAGTCGAACCACTATAAAATCCTTCTATTCAAACCACCTAATTTCCGCTTAAATTTTTTAGAAGGCCACTAATTCACCCCCCTCTTAGTTGCCATGAGACTAACAATTTTTTTGTAGGATTCAGTGAATAGTCGCTGGGACTGTCCATGATAGTCGCTATTACTATTTACGGGCTATTGCATGTGTAGCGAAGCTTTGGCGAAATTTCCGTAAAATCAAGAGCGTAAAATGGCTAATTATAGGAAAACAATTGAAAATATCAGAAGTAAAATTAATGTAATTGAATAATAATAAAGAATAATTTGGTACCAGAATAAGAGTCAGATTATGAAACATAGACAGTAAATATAAGTAAAAGAAATTAAAGTAAAAGCATAGTAGAAAGCATAAAAAGAAATGTTAGAGAAATTATATAGTAAAATGAGAAATTGACTAAATTGTGATTTGTTGGAAAATAACAACGGAATCTAGCGATGGGAACACGTAAGACAAGCGAGGGGCGAATGTGACACTGATATCAGGTTTGGTACTTTACTCTTGCTTGTTGTGTTTACGTATATATGCTATGATGTGGATATGTAATGCCTTGTTTGCAATGATGTGCTATTGTTTGATCTATGTGCCGACTTGTAAACAATTAATATGTTAAATTGAACTGAGTAAAAGTAAAGTACCCACTAAGCGTAATGCATAGCAAGTTTAGTGTATGCTAAACTTGTAGGTATTGGAAAGACGTAAAGAACCCAGAATAATCAGAGTAGAGTTAGGCTCACTAGAATATGTAGAACGGCATATACTGCAAGAACAAGTCAAGAAGCAGAAGACCAGCAGATCAAGGAAAAGGAATTTTATATTTCACATTGTAATTAAAGTAAATTTTATTGTAACCATTGTAAGCTATGTTCTGTATACCATATAATGTACGATGTAGCACACTTTAGCTCGGCTAGTAATTAGTCAGGTATTAGGTGTTAAAGTACTAAAGTCCTTCACAAACCTCCTGTAGAACCCCGCCAATCCGTGCAAAGATCAAACTTGACTCACATTGGTTAGTGTAGGCCATTCTCGAATTACTTTGACCTTTTCTTCGTCCACTTCAATTCATAATGCACTTACAGCAAAACCAAGGAAAACAAGCCTATCCATGGAAAGATACACTTCTTAAGGTTAACATATAGTTTCTCATGCCTCAATGTATATAAGACCAATTGCAAGTGGTCAACATGTTCATCAAGAGTTTTGCTATAAACAAGTATGATACACATGGACTGGAGTGAGGACATAATCCCATGGACTATAATCAAGGATCTAATAAGGATCTTAGGGGTGTATTTGAAGAGATAGAACTCGCAAAAGCCACACCAATATCTAATGATCCTTTGATATATTACCAAGTGGTCTAATAACAAGGCTAAGGGCTAACAAGTTCAAGGAGGCACTACAAGTTCTCATCCAAGGCATGCATACTAATTTGGAAAGAGATGAATCTGAATAAGTCAAGTTCAAGTGAAGAGAAGAAGGTCATGCTTGTCAAAGCCTAAGATTAAGCATGGAAGGATGAAATTGGGCCTAAACACTTAATTAGGGCCTTTTTTTATTTAGTTAGTTGGTCGAATTTTTGTTTCCTCTAGTTGGCCAAATTCTGTTTTCTTTTAGGATATGGATTTTTTTTAGGTCTTTTAAAGTTTGTTTCCTTTATAAGGTTTTAGGCAATATAAAGGCCTAAAACGAATTTGTATGACACAGCTTATTATTATTGAATTTCAATTTGAGAGATTATTTTACTTCTTTATTCTTTCTAGAACTTATAGGGTGTATCAAGATTTATTAAGGGGTCCTAGCGTCCTAGCAATCAAGTTAACAACAGAGGTTGATTTGATCTTTGATGATTAGGTTGTCTATTGCGTAGATAATAGAAGGTCTAAACAAAACAAGCGAGAATTACATTCTGAAACACCGTTCGAAAGGGGTAAAGGTCTTGGAGGTTCGATTTCAAGGTTATCTTCTACAAGGATAGATGAATCTCTTGCGACAATCACAACAAGGTTGTTATCATTTGGTATTAGAGCTTTGGTTTGTCATTCTCAATTGCTATTTATTCATCTTTTGTCATTTTCTTCTTTCCTCTTAAAAAAATGAATTGTTATCAAAGTATTTCATTGAAATATACAACAAAAAACTTTCCAAGCTAAAGACCTTAGTGATACGGAACCTCCAAGAATAAGCTTAAGAACCCCCAAGAATAAGCCTGTGAACCCCTTTGACTATTATGGACCCCCCCACAACATTAACTTGAAAACCCCCATAACATTAACGTGAAAACCCCAATAACAATTTAGTCTCAACTCCTAAGAAAGGCTAGAATTCAGATTACTTAGAAAGGTGATCAAAGACCTAGAATAAATTCCAGATTCAAAACATTCCACAAGAAAGATGATCATTCTTACTTGAATATTCCTTAGACATGGATTCTACTCAACAACACAAGGATAATGGCAAAAAGCCATAATATTCATAAACTCAAAACATCACAATATCATTCCTATTCAATTAATACATATAAATTCATTCTAGGCTTTTATATAGCCTTTGCATGACCTAAAATAAAAACCTTATCCTAAAAGGAAACAACTTAAATTAGGATACAGACTTAACTTATGGAAACATACTAATTAGGAAACATACTCAACTTATAGACCTTAATTTGGACAGCCCATTAACAAAGCAATAAAACTAATTTTACTCTAATGATAAGACTAAAACTAAAACAAACTTAAGTAAGCCCTTGTGAAGATATACTTGAATTAAGTTGTAAATAACTTTATTTGGTCTTGTTAGCCTTGCATTCCTTGCAACCCATTAACAAAATTTTTGCTGCCTTGTGAAGACTCTATCACTATCATTAAGGCATGGTTCATCAATCTCATAAAAGTACTAGGAGCATTAGTTAAACAAAAAGGTATCACTAACCATTCATATAAACCATATTTAGTCTTAAAAGCAGTTTTCCATTCATCACCCTCTTTCATTCTAATTTGATGGTGCCCACTTTTTAAATCAATCTTTGAAAACACAAAGTACCATGCAATTCATCAAGCATATCATCCAATCTAGGAATATGGTGTCTATACTTTATCGTGATATTGTTTATGGGACAACAATCAACACATAGCAGCCAAGTCCCATCCTTCTTTGGTACAAGCAAAATTGAAATCGCACAAGGTGATAAACTCTCCCGAACATAGCCCTTCGCGACAATCAACCACATCTACGAAATCATCACCATAACCTTGCAAAAGAGAACTTATGTTACTCGAAATAGACCCAGCCAAATCATTAATAGACAACAATGCTTTTTTAAATAAAAGTAAGATAACTTGTTCATTCACATGCAAAACTCTCTTAATCTCTCACCCTTGTTAGCAAATAAACATTCTTTCTTTATAATCACATCTTTTTTAGCCTCTTTAGGCATTTCAACTACTTTTCTATTCTCAAAAGCTTACTGCAACTTAATTTGATCTTTCAAAGCATCTTGTGGTGATAAATGTGCAGGTGTAATGAGAACTTTTGATGTGAATCAAGGAACGGTTAAGGATCCTTTGGTGCTTCCTCAAGGTCCATTGACACGAAGCAAAGCTAAGAGGTTTCAAGCGAGTTTAGGAATGCATGTTCAAGAGCAAGTGAGGAAAGAATTGATCAAAATTGCAGCTGAGAAGGTTAGAATGGAGCTGGAACTTCAACCAAGGATTATCATGATGCTGAGTGCAAGTTTCGAGGCTTAAAATGCTATTTTACAAGTGCTTATGACTTTGGGCGTGTGTCTAAAAAGGTTGAATGTGGTGGGCTTTATTTTGGGCTTATTTTGGTGGTCCCCTCCATAATTAGTTAGTTAGGACCACATAGGTTGTTATTTTGTTTTCCTTAAGAGATAAGTTTTCTTATTTTCCTTATTAGAATAGGATTTAGGGCTTCACTATATAAGGGCCTTTAATATGACGTTTTTGTAACAACTTTCAGAATTTTAACACAAGTTTATTCTTCACGAATATTCAATTGCTTTTCTTAGATTTAGGGTGGATTCTCTAATTCTTGGATTGCATCACGAATTCAGATCTACTTATCAACTTCGTTGTGGCGTTCTTCTGATTTCGGTCCTTCAAATAGCGTTCTTGCTTCTTTAAGCAACGGGTGTTATAGGGGGTGGTTTTCCTTCATTGTTGGAATTCAATATCAGATCGTATGTTGGAGTTTGAGACTCAATGTCGTAGGGTTCTGCGTCAAGACCAGCAGATGAAAGAAAAGAAATTTTATATTTCACATTGTAATTAATGTAAATCTTATTGTAACCACTATAAGCTATGTTCTGTATACCATGTAATGTACGATGTGACACACTTTAGCTCGATTAGAAACTAGTCGGGTTAAGGGGTGTTACAACACATGAAGTTGCAGCATTTCCATCTTCGTGCAGATCCATTTTATATGATGCTTTGTTCTGTTTAAAGCTTCATTTATAGGTGTACACATTTTAAAATCATCAAACATTTTCAAAAATTTCGTTTTTTTAAATTTTCATCAGTTTTACGATTTTTTTTTGGGGAGGGGTGGAACAAGGGACTAATTTTGGGTGCTTTAGGCGCCATAATTTTTCCCCTATCTTCCAACAGATGCCTGCCTTAATTTTAGGTTGCAACAAAAAAAATTGGGCGTGTGAGGACTAATGAGGAGGGAAAGACCCAATCCCATCAACTTTGATTTAAATTGTACTTTGCGCAGCAATACATGCTGACGTGGCCAAATATTGTCTCCACCATTTTATCTCCTCTCTCTTCAATATGGGGCCCAATTTCTATTACTTTTAGGAGTTTTTTAGTCAGAATTTTATGTAGAAATTTGGGGGTGAATAGTGCAAAGTTTTATATAATAGAAAACGAAGGTAGTATCATTTTTATAGGCAATAACTTCTTTTGCATACTAAAATATCAAAATTTTTGAATTTTAATTTCTGGATTAACTAGTTATACCTTTTAGCCTAAACTATTAAAAATCGACTCATTTGTATCTTCCGTCTATTAGATAACGGAAAATGTTATGCAAACACATGGTAGGCTCGTGAAGCCATTTTCTTACAAGTAAAACGATGTGGTTTTGTCAATGATTAAACTGAGATCTATTATGGTTTGATTTGTATCATTTTACAAAGTTTAGGGACCTTCTTGTAAATATCCTTTCTCTCTTGTGTGATGTAGAGGAGTAGATGCTCCTTATAGCATGGCCGCCCTTCATATTGCCATGTAACCGAATGCAAATTAAATGAACAACAATTCCGCAATTGAATAGGTCGTTTTTGAAAGAAAATCCGGGATTCACTTTAGATGTACAGTGAATTCCGATACCATAGGGATAGATATATAAATATGGTATTCCTTAGGCATTCGATTCTATTTTTTTCATTTTTTAAAAATTAATGGGCCCATCGCCTATAAATGAGTTCTAGATCAAATAAAATGAATCACAGTTTATAGCTTTTAGCTTTGTATTAAAAAAATAGTCAAAGAATAATTTGTAACGTTAAATTTGCAATTATATCTAATTTGAAATATCGAGTCAATACCTAAAAATCGTGATAAACTGCATTTGATTTTGGAACATGTATAGATAGATAGGACAAAAATGAAAAAAATAAAGAATAAAACAAATTCGAATATCTGTGGATGCGAATGCGGTAGCACATGTCATATATGTATAAAAGCCTCCACCACACGATCCAAAGTCCAAACATTGGAGAGAAAGCGAGTAATGGCAGTTGCTGGTCTGAAACTCCATCCCTTGTCATCAATTCCCTCAACATCTCTTCCACCTAAAATTATTGGTTCAGCTAACTCTAATTCTAATATTTATTTCAATTTATCATCAATCAACTATCATTCAACACAGCATACCACGCGTCCTACTCGCATCCTGTATAGATACAACAACTACAGGGAAGAAGAAGAAGAAGAAGCAGGAAGCTTCGAGGATGCAGTAGCTCTGTTCAACAGGAGAGAATACTATAAGTGCCATGACTTGCTGGAAGCTCTTTGGATGAAATCTGAAGATCCCACCACTACTCTTCTTCATGGTATTCTGCAATGCGCCGTTGGCTTTCATCATTTATTCAACCAGGTAGGTACTTCTTTTTCCTTTCTTTTCTTTTCAACCAAACTTAAACATCCGAATAAACATTGATTTTAAGGTTGTAGAACCATAAAGGAGCAATGCTGGAGCTGGGAGAGGGGCTGTGTAAACTTAGAAAAATGAATTTTGAGACCGGACCCTTCCATCAATTTGAGCTTGAGATTGGTGCTGTTCTTGAATTTGTTTATCAAACTCAGATTGAATTGGCTGCCTGTGAGTTGCTCTCTTCTCCTTTCCATGAATAAATATACTTTAATTCTTTTCTAATTGGCAAAAGAAAAAAAAATGAAATTAAATTCAGGCGCAGATGACCTGTGTGTAACCATGGATCGATCAGAGAGATCATACCAACTTCTAGGTGGATATGGTGGGGGTCAGCTTTTGTATACTCTACAGCATGATCAAAATGCTACTTTCATTGTATTTTGCCCTCAAAATCAAACTCAGACAGACCCATCCAGAGTAAGGCTTCCTGTTCTTGAGGCCACCCAGCATCATCTCATGCCCTATGGATCCTCCTCTTCCTAGTATAATATATCTATTCCCAATGTTTTAATCATTCTACTATCTAATAGGCCACCCCGTATGTTCCTATCCTTCGCAACTTTTTGCAATTTTATTTTAATTTTTTAAAAAATTGGCCTCTTCCTATTAGACAGCAATGTTAGGAATTGAAAGTTCAATCAGCAATAACGCAATAATAACAGCAAAAACAGAATGGGTTTGGAAGGCAATACATGTTTGTATTGCTCAAATACACAAAAAAGGAATTTACAGAGATGAAGACTGGAAACCAGCCCCAGGCTACGGCCCGTGCAGAACAATTCTGCCCAATACATTCATGATTACAAAAAGACACCCTCTCTAATGTGTGTGTGTGTGTGCATATATATATATATATATATACTGACAAGGCCCTAACTAACCTAGTGACCGTGTCCCCATCCTTTTACTTAATCCTCAAGCTTAGTCTTCTTTGTAGCTTTTCCTCTCCTTGCATATAACGGGGAAGGCCTTCAGCCGAAAGTCTTTTTTCTAACAAATGCTTTCGTATTTTCCAACAAACACTTTGACAAAATGTGGCAAAGTGTCTAATTGTTGAAGAATTAGAAAGAATAAATGTTTAATAGGTCATTCTAAAAGGATAGCATATCAGAATAAAATAAATTGCAGCATGATGGGCATGCATATGTATTCAGCCATATCCTACGTTTTATTTTCATGTATCAACACACTTTCAAGAACATGTAATGTAAGAGAGAGAGACAAATTTGTAAATGAATGAATGAAAAACAACCTACTAGCGTTAAACAGTAAATACAGACATTCTAAAGCCATTTGCCCTCCTCAAATGATGATTGAATTTCTTCAATCTGATTTACCCTTCAACTTTTCATTCTTTTTGGGTCGAACTAGCAACTTAAATGTCCATACTGCCAGAAGAGTAGCCTCAATTGGTGCAAGCCAATAGACAAGTATATGTTCCTTGGTTACATGATCCCCGCGAGCAAATGCCCACCCCATCACCTGCAGATTTTAAACAAACGAAGCTGTAAGTTACCAACAAATACAAGACAAATTATGCAATAGGAGAGGTGCTTACTGCGGCTGGGTTCATGCAACCGCCAGTCAGATCAGAGCCAAGTATGTGAAGAGTTAATTTGGAGATACTTGAGATCCAAGTCTTCATGAAGAAACTTCCGGGAATCTTTCTTGCAAGCCCCAGAGATATGATAACAATGGTGAATGCCAGCAATCCTTCTGTGAGAGCACCACGATGGATGTCAACGTTCAATCGTGGCCCAAGTCCTACTTCTGGAAATTTATCAATAATAAGCCTAACTCCAGTGATAGATCCAATAACCTGGTAAAAACATTAGGGAAAGTATTAATTTACATTTCATGTTCATAGCTTTTAAAATTGAAATTGCAGGAGCCATTGCTCTAACATCGGACATGTTTTAATTTTGTTCCCATGCATTAACCAAGTTCACCGTCACATTGTATCCTCGCCACAGATATCAACTTGAGAATAAGGAAATGCAAAAGAAGAGGGGAAAGACGAAAAAAAGAAACAGAAGATATTATTAACCTTTTCAACTAAAACCGCAAAATATAGAAAAATGTTAGTCAAACTCATGAGTTGAAGTAGAATAGGACAAGGTCCAGCAAAATAGTATCAACATTATATAAAGCCATATGATGTATAGAAAAAAATTACAAATATAACACAAATAATATTCAATATTTATATATCCTTACAAATATAACAAATAATATGAATTTCAGAATTTATTTGTAAATGAATTTCTAATATAATTAATCTGCAAATGAGTTGAACAATTCAAAAATCCAAGTTCCTTTTATCTTTCAAACAGGACAAAATGGATTTACAAAAAAATTCCACGCAGTTCATTTGCTCCTCCTCCAAAGTAGCCGTTCGTATATTATTATAAAATGCTATCCTCAATTGAAAAGGAATAAAGTGAAAATAGTCTACTAGTATTAAATAGCAACTCTAAATTTCATTTTAACTTCCGTAAATAAAAGGAAATTATGAAACTCATTTTATTTTATCTAGAATAAGAAAAGAGAGAGAAAATAATAACCTAGTATGTAATTTATTTAAATGAATAACCTACTATCTTCTTTGAACAAGAGGAAAATGAAAAGCTTGGCATACTTCACCCTACGAGTTAACTCTTTTTACTGTACCAAACTCATAACTCGTAGACTCGCGAGTTTGGCAACAACGTGCGTAACAAATGAAATTAACAATGGTGGCAAGTTGTTAACATATAAATTAGAACTCAAATTCAACTCAGCTCAGCTCAGCTCAATAATCTTAAACATATAGCGCTCCAGCTCAATATACTGCTATTTATATATTAAGTCAGTTGTGAACAAGCTCGATAAACAAAGTGAGCACATGAGCCCAATTTGAGTTTGTCTTGTTTATTATGGAGATGTTTAATAAGCTTATATCAAGCTAAGCCTCGAGTAGATTGTGAGCGGCTTAACTCATTTACAGCATACGCAAAACATTGTATGTTAGATGAACACATCATTTATTCACAAATCAGTTGCTAGGTACCTAATATAAAAGCATTAAATAGTTAATAAATTATAATATCTGAGAATCGTTAGGAAAGATCAAACGTTGGCACTCACATCATGGGATAATCAACCTCCCGCAAATGCCACTGTGTGCATATATTTAGATTAAAAAATGTCAAATATTATTTCGAAATCTTCTTTTGATATCAAAGTACTCGAATCTCATATTTCAGGATAAAAAGAAACTGCAGAAAATAATGATATCTACCGATATATGTATAACATAGAAACAGAGAATGAAAGAATTATGTAGGCGTGATTAATCACATAATGGAAAATTCAATTTAAATTATCTCGAAAATTGAAGGGAAAGAAAAGTGAACCTGAGCAGGGATTCTAGCCCCAACAGTGAGGAGAAATTGACTGAAATCCCCAGAAATTGCAGAAGAGAAAACGGTGAGAGGATTATAAGCCCCTCCTTTGGTGATATTACCCAAGAACGCAAAGAAAAACATAGCAACCACAGACAGACAAGATTTGAGGGCCTCACCGCTGGGTTGATGTCCGATTCCTAAAACACCATTTACGAACAGCTTTATCAAAGCCCCTGACCACACCCACATGAAAGAAATTACAAAATCCGATATGATTAGAGCAAAATCAACAGATCCATCGCCCATCTTCCTTTCAAATGCTAATTTACAAAACCATCAAAATCGAAATGCTTTTATACTGTTTCAAAACAACAAAAACTCATCCGCAGCCAAACAATTTGCAGACCACAAAATAAATTAATACCATGGCCCAACTCTCTGTTTGCCATTTGCAGCTCAATCATTCTCCCATATAAAAACAATGATTCTTTATATATTATTCTTCCCCTTTTAGGCGATGGGAAATAACTGAGAAGCGCTAAGACGCGCCCCATTTTAATTTTTTTACAGATTAATTATATTTGTTGACTGAAATTTTCTAAACCAAACCAGGGTCTGGTCGCAAGCTACCAGTTTCTGTCCGGCTTTTTTTTTTTAACCAGGCTTACACTTAATTTTCTTCAAAGTTATTTTATATAGATTGCAGTTATACAAAAAAATTTTTTTGGCAAGCAGTTATACAAAATTAAATTTTATTCAATTCTTTAATAATCATGTATTTTAAAAATAATATTAAAAATTTAAGTATTTTGCCATCATCTATAATAGTAAAAACTTTCTTTCGACTGATCTATTTCTCTAAATTTAAATCTAATATTTGGATGTAATAATAATAATAATAATAATAATAATAATAATAATAATAATAATACCTCTGTTTTTAAAAGATTGAAACTTATATATGAAGGGTAGTTTTCAAAATATTGAGACTTTTAGTATATTTGTGTGGATTTGGACAATTTTGGGTCTTGTCTTTTAGTGGGAGAGATTTGGATTTTAGTGCATATGGGGTCCATTTTTATATTGATTTGATGTGAGTTAGTGGTGAAAAACATGTGGAGTTCACTTTTTAAATTAAGTGAATATGAGTTGTTATGGTAGAACTGGAAGAAAATTATGTAGAAAAAGAATGGTAAATAGTGTGAAGTCTCAACCTTTTAAAAACGGAGGTAGTATAATATTATTTTAATTTACGTGTGTGCCGCGTACATGTTTTATCGACCAAAATCATACTGAATTGTTACAATTTAAAAGCTAGAGTATTATTTTGTTACAAATTTAAAATGAGGTATCAAGTTGTTACAACGCCATAAGTTGGAGTATTGCTAGTGAAAATTAGCATCGCTCCTTCATCACTCTATCTGTCTCATGTTTTCTACCCTTCTCAAGGACTCCCTTTCTTCTAGATCATCAATTAGGTGAATACTTTTCTCTTTGTTAAGCCTCCTTCTTGAATGCACTATGGCTATCAACATACTTTTTGGACTTCGAATGCCTCTCTTCCTTATCTTTGTTTCTCTCATCCTCCTTTTTGCAACCCTTGTATCTTATCTTGACTTGCAAGTACAATCTCCCACGCTCATGCCCTCCCCTTTTACTAAGGTCACATGAATGCCACCTTCCTTATAAAGCTCTCCATGGCGACCTATTTCCATTCTTTGGTTTATTGACCTTTACATTTTGTGGATCTATATGGACAAGATCGCCCCTATTATTGGGGTCATTTCTCCTAAGTTTAACAAGGTCAGTAGTGACATTCTAGGATGGAGGTAATGTGTATTAAGTTAATTGTTGTAAGAGTTGATAAAGTTAGGTTCTAAGTAAGTGATTGTTACGTATCTCAAAATTACTAATGGAATTTATATAATATTAAAGGACTGGTTGTAGTTTGACAATTGTCATACTACTGAAATTGGTTTGGGGTTCATAAAGGGAACAAACATAAGGTGAAGTGTGGGGGAGCTGTAGTTGATGAGTTGGAGGCTGTTGAGGAGAGTGAATAAGGGGTCGAAATAATAGTGGATCTATTGCAATGAGGTTTTGCTAATTATTTTTTAACCCCAAAAAAACACACAATACAAAAACCTGAACACAAAACACATTTTTTTTCTTTTTGATTTTTATCAAAGTGGTGATAAAATATTTTGGTTAAGCGTATGCTGAACGAGTCAGTGTCAGAAAATGATTTTAGAGTTGCCACCTATTAAGGGAACGAATTTTAACTTCCTTCAAAACATTTAATTGACTACGTTTTAAGTGGCTTGGTCTCGAACCTAAGATTCTAGGGCAAAGAAATAAGTTACGCTGTTTAGGATTTGCACCTAAATGACGACCAGATTTACCAAACTCACTTAAAGACCTTATGTAACACCCCTTAACCCGACTAGTTACTAGCCGAGCTAAGAGTGTTACAACTGATGTTTACTGGTATACAAAACATTACCTGAGAAATTTTTTTTCTTCTTTATGCTGTTGTCTGTTCTAACTTTCGACTTTTATTGCGCAGCATATGCTATACTAGGTGTTTTTGGTGAGCCTGACTTTGTTTGACTATTCTGGTTATCTTTGCGTCTTTCCGTGATCTACAAGTTTAGCAGACACTAAACTTGCTAAGCATTATGCTTAGTGGGTACTTTACTTTTACTCAGTTCAACTTAGCACGTTAATTATTTACAAATGGCACGTATGTCAAGTAGTAGCACAGTATTGCAAATATGGCATCACATGTTCACATCGTTGCATACATTCTTATAAATGCAATAAATGAAAGCAAAGTACCAAACATGATTCGATGACAATTTATTCGTCAGTTGCTTTCCGTGCCCTTTGTCCGATTACATTATCTCCTCACAATCTAGCTTAACAAGTATAATCACAATTTTATTTAGTTCCTTATTCAATCTCATATATTATTATGCGTACTCTATTTATGACTTCCATGTTTACGTATGTTCGTTAGATACTCATAGCTCCTTTTTCTTACTTTTACTCACTACTTT
>CATIWJ010209077.1:0-10247 GCA_949640765.1 Croton laevigatus | reverse complement strand
CGTTTGATTGTGGTACTCGTGCCGTTAGTTTAGTTAAATAAGGGGTTCGTACATATTGTATAGGAGGTAAATAGAGCAATTAATATATTGAGGAATCTAATAAAAAAGAAATGTGTATAGTACAAGGTCTCCAAGATGTTTTTGGCCAGCTATTGAGCTTAAGGCCAAGTATGATAGTATTGAAAATGGAGAATGCATTATTCTATTCAAGATTTTTGTTGGAACTTATATTTCATTATGATTTTGGTTGTTATAAGTAATTTTTTGTTTCTTTGGGATTGCTGAAGTTAGGGGGAATATGAAGGAATTTATATTTTTCTTTATGATAGTTGTTCTTTAGTAGGTTGTAAATTTTAGGATCTTGCTAGCCTAGGCTTAATAGTTGTATATAGTACTTAGATTTAAATACAATTGTTTACCAATTATTTTGGCATAATTATCCATTTGTTTTGTAATGGTGAAATTCAGCATAATGCTCAATTTATAGAAATAAAAATCAATATTCAATGTTGATGCTTTTATGTTTAACCTAAAACAATATTGTTTTGCAACTTATTCTACCTTCAATTTTTCGAATGTGGTTGCATCAAACAGGAAAAATTTCTTCCCCATCAAACTTGAGCTAAAATAAGATTACATACTTTTTATTCTGTAGTTTTTTTTTATTGCTTATTAAGTCTATTTGTAATTTATAGTTATAATTTTTCTCTTTGAAGCAACACCGGGTCTAGTTAGAAATAATGAAAAAAAAAAATACTATTTATGAGTTAGATATATTTATTTATCTTTGTTTGAATCTATTTAATATTTATTTATATATGTTTGTGTTTGTTTCAAACTTATTTATATCTGTTTTTGTCTATTTAATTTATTTATTTATATATAAATAAGATTGTTAAAATAAAAAATATATTTTTTTCTTTTTTTACAAAGTTTTGATGAATGTTTTGGATTTTGCTGTTAGGGTTGAAAATTCTTCTATTAATCACGTAATAGAATTACAGGAGGAGCAATTCTCACTCAACTACAAAAAACAACCCTCTCTTCAAAATCAAGTTTTTCTCTCAACAAAAACTCTCTTCCTCACTTTCACTCTCTCTTATTATAAACTCTGTCTAACAAAACTCTGTAAAATGACATCTATTATAATACAGAAAAAGCATATGATCACTATCAATATTGGGAGACAAAGAAAATGATGGTTTTGTTGACTTTGACAAAAGGAATTTGACACAATGATGAAGAGAGTTGGTATCCTAGGCTGGATATTTAACACGAATAACCAAATTATGTTTATACTTTAATATTCCTTATTAGAACATCCATTACTATATCTTGAATTACTTAAATTAATATTTGAGTATATATATATTCCTAATTTTTCCTTTCAATCAAAATTCATAATTAATATCTATCTTTCAACATACATCATATACTTAATAATACTAATAAAATTTATTATCTATTATTTATTTAATTAATCATCTTCCTAATTTTATTAAATTAAATAATTATCTAATACCAATAAATAATTCAAATTCAGTCACTGCCGATTAATCATCTTCCTAATCGGATTCGGTATCTTACCTGATAAACTGCTTCATATTCCTTTGTCACAGCCTCCCTCTTAGAATAGGAAGCCGGAACCGCCTCGACAGAAGGATCTAGAATGCTCACCATTAATAATACTACCCCCCGTCTTTTCCTAGCCCAAATTTGTTTCCTGCTTCGATTGGAAAAAAGATCTCTCCCTATATATACTTCCCCTTCGCATTCCAAATTAAACATAATCAAGAAGATAGAACGATCTTTGTTATTTTTAAGAAAGTATTATTAATGGCGTCCAACGGTCAAATCAACTCGACCCCTAATTTTTGCGCTAAGGGCTGTGGTTTCTACGGCGATCCTAAAAATCGTAACCTTTGCTCAAAGTGCTACAAAGAATATCTGAAAGAGGAACTCATTGTAAAAACTAAGATTGCCAAAACGACACTTACAACTATCGATACAACGACGACGACAGCTTTACGTGCCGAGCATGAGGAAACGATAATGAGTTTTGCTCCTCCTCCTCCTCCTACTGCTGCCTTGAAGAAGAAGAATCGTTGCGAGACTTGCACAAAGAAGGTGGGTTTGACAGGATTTACTTGCCGTTGCGGGAAGGTCTTTTGTGGATCTCACCGGTACCCTGAGGAACATTGTTGTGCGTTTGATTTTAAGAATTTTGATCTGGAACGTTTGATTAAGGAAAACCCATTAGTTAAGGGCGATAAACTGGATTCCAGGATCTAATTAGTTCTTTTTTTTCCTTCTCCACTTAATTGTAACAAAGTAATCATTTTGATTCTTAATTAGGATAGTTAATTTTTAATTATAAAATTTTTCAGTTTAGTTAAAATATGGTCTTTTTTTTTTTGCCTAATTTTACAATACAATGCAGTGTTCAGATTCATCTAAAAAATTGTAGTGAAAAATATTTACACCTACAGTGTGATAAAAGGCGTTATTAATATCAATTTAATCTATATTACCAATTCAATTGCATTATTATTATTTCTTTTTCAAACGTGAGGAAAATTACTCAATTACTGAAAGAGCTATACACACATATATATTTTTTTTTTGAAAAAAAAAAAATCAAATCGAAAGAGCTCGAGAGCAATAAGAAAAACAAACTTCAATTATTTCTCTACCTCTTTCAATATTTGAAGTCAAACAATGCCACCTTGATTCGATAAGGGGTTTCTTTGAGGTTGGTGCCTGACTCATTTGGATTTAGGAAAATTTGAGCGCACCTTAAAAACTTGTTCGAGCTAGGATGGATATCTCCGCTTCGCATCGGTTAGGCTTAATTCGAACTCGATTTAGTAAAAAAATAGAAAATAAAATTAGAGCTTTATATCAAAACGGTGTTATTTTCTAGCATAACTAAAAATATGTTTTAGTTTCTAAATATGTTCGTGAACACTACAAACGATTCAATTCGCAAAGTTGTTTGATAAAAGAGTCGCAAATACTTAAACAATATTGTTCATCAACGAGTCTGCGAACTCATGAACAAAATATAATATCGGCTCGTTTATTTAATGAGCTTGAATCATGAGCCCAAGCTTGGATAATTTAGCTTGGTCAATGAACTCAAATGAGCTTATGACGAGTATTGTGATTTGTTCGTGAGCATCTTGATTCATTTACGGTCCTGCTTGGCAATAGTCATCTTTGTTTTTCTTTGTTGTTCAATCTTTTCCATTCTTCATTTCTCCGCTTATCTTTCGTTTCTTTTATTTCATCTAGCATTTATAGTTTTTATAAGATTTAGTTTTTTTTTCCCATAGTAGAATTTGATCTCATTGGTATTTTAGTATATATGCAATGATTTTCTTGGATTATCTTTTACTAAGTAGATTTGTTACCAAGGTTCTTTAAATTATGGCATTCTTGAATATTCATCTAGACGAAAATATAATGTTGAAGAAGTACCACTATTGATTGGTGTGTAAGAATAGCCTTCATTAGCATTATGGGTTGTTGGACAATAACCTAATTTCAACTTAGCTAGATTTCACAAGTATCGTTCTAAGATACTAGTGCAAAAAGGATAGGAACTCAACAAGCGATAATGGCACCTAAACAACAGTTGTAAAAGTCATATCTTCCACCTTTGCATGTAGTTTATTTAATCAACGTTCACACTTTTATCTCTCCTTTCTTTTTCCTCTGCCTTCTCTCTACTGGTTTCGGTGGGGATATTGTCGATGGCTTCACCAACGGTGGCTACCACTATTGGTGCCACTTTCTTTTTTTTTAAGTTATTATTTTTTTTTTTACTGCTTTTAGGGCTTTATTGGGGTTTTACTCCTCTTGGCTTGGATCTAGCCCAGTTTCAAAGCTTTTCTCACAAATCTATAAAGATTTTCATCTTGTTTTGTCTATGGAGCTTTTCATTAGTTGAAAAGAGCAGATCTATCACCGATATTAAAGCTTTTAGTGGAACTTATCAAAAGACCGCTTAATATCTTTGAAAGATGAATTAATATGTTGTTTCATTAATCTGTTAACTTCACTGAAATTTTCAATATTTGTGTTAAATTCATGTATAAGATTGTTGTTTTAGATTTCTTGTGTAAATGTTGTAATTTGTTGATGTACTATTTCTAAATCAATGAAATATTTATATAGTTTATTCCATAGAAAAAAAGAGGATGGTAGTAGAAATTGTAGAAGAAAAATTAGGAGAATATGTAAATCCATCTCATATTTTTTTCATTTTTCAAAACCGAATAAGCGGCAAAATTAAAAAGAAAAAACAGTCTCATTAAATTTTAAAAGCATTTTCGGTTATTTATTAAAGAAAAATGGTCATTGTACAGTAGTTATAAGATACTTGTACAGTAGTTGTACAACAACTGTTTATACTTATATAAATGCAGTATAACAATTATACAAAAAGTATACAATAACTGTACATGTTATGTTTTTTTATTTGTGACTTTTTTTAGTTAGATAAATTAACTAAGTATCTTTTTTTAAAATAAATTAATAAAGTGTTCGTTTTTTTCTCTAAGTTACAATTTTTAATATGTTTTTAGACAATAAAATTGTTTTTCTAATTATTTTAATTATTGAAATAGATTCCCTAAGAAATTATAAGTTAGGCTGGGTCTCATTCTCCATTGAAACTATGAGGCCCATACATATCTTGGCCCATTACATTCTTAAGTTAATATTCCACGATTCTCTATTTTTTTTTTTCTTTTTTTTTTGAAACCTCTCTTGATTTGAAACTTGGAAGACAATTGCAAAATAAACACCACGCTACAAAAAATCCGTTAATATCAATGGAAGGACTAGGGGTGTTAATGAGCTGAGCCGGCTCGTGAACTACTCGGGCTCGGCTTGGTCAAAGCTCGGCTCGAACTGGCTTGGCTCGAATTCGAGCTCGGCTCGAAACATTGATGAGACCGAGCCAAGCTTACTCCGGCTCAGCTCGAAAGCTCGTGAGCCTGTTCGATTATTTTTTTATAAGATTATATATAGTAGGAGAATAAAAATATTTGATCTTAATCAATTTTTATAAAAAAATGTCAACTTCCCATATTAATTCTTACTAAATAAATAAATAAAAAATATAATCGAGCTCAAAAATTCGAGCTAAGCCATTAAACCGAGCCATCGAGCCGAGCTAATTTAATAAGTATTATTGACGAGCTCGAGCCGAGCCTATTTTTTGAAGCTCGTCGAGCTTCGAGCTCGAGCCGAGCTTAAGTGTTGACATTATCGAGCCGAGCCGAGCCGAGCTTGCAAAGGCTCGGTCTCAGCTCGGCTCGTTAACACCCCTAGGAAGGACAAGGACAATTATATGTAGTAGACCTAAATCCAGTAATCTCCAAAAATCTAGCATGTTGGTAGTGATCTTCAAAATTGAAATGCATGACTTTTTTGCTTGGATGCCAGGGAATTGAAGTTGAAGAACTTCGAAACAGGGCTGTCCCCGAGAATTGAGGAGCTTTGTTCTATTTTTTTAGTTTGGGGCCATATAATTAAAACTCATTTAAACTTTTAACTTTAAAAAATGATTATAAATTGAATATAAACGATTATAAACTGATTATAAATAAAGGCTTTTAAATTTCTGCTTAACAAAATAGCTATAATTTTTTTTTTCAAAAAATGGGGCCCTCCTCCATTTGGGGCCACGTGCAATTGAGCCGTTTGCACACCTATATGGTCGGGGCTGCTCCAAAACGATAGATGGGGAGCAAGGCCTGTCTCTAAAGCCGATCTTGACAGTGCAGATCGTGCTTCCCCAAGGCCACAACACAACTGTATGATAATCAGATGAGCAAATCTGCTCCTTCCTAGTCATCCCAATATAATCAATATCCTCGTCGTATTACATTCCGTTGGTGGCAGGAAGGAAAGAGGCCACGCCAAAAGCCATCATTTGGCAGTCGACACACTAAGAGAAGAAAAACACAACTCCTCCAAAGCCAAAAACCCTCCCTTCATTCCACAGTAATAAAATTCGTACCCACACAGCTCCACCTGTACTCGGTTCCACTGGAACCGGCTAAATCTATAAAATAGATTATATTGTGTTTTATGTTGAAATAAAAAGTCTCGAAGAGGCGACATAATATATTAATAACTCCTGATGCCTGGCATTGATTTAGGCAACTTGGGAAGTTCGGTCTATAAGATTTTTCAGATGGCTCAAAAAATTCGAAATGGATTAAATCCAAATCGCTGTCGTCAATCATCAACACAAATTTTATCTTCAATGATACTGCAATAGGTTCTTTTTTTGGGGTATACATACCCCTTACTCTGTTCAGATTCTTATTGTTCTTTAGTTGGGTGGGCTCCAAGGTAGCGTCTCTTATACGAGGGAGAAGATCAAAAGAGAGGACCTTATTACTCCATACACGCATATTCTTCTTTTGATCAAAACACCAAACATAAATAATGTTGATCCCATAAGTGCAAACGTCATCGATTTGGAAAAGCTGTTATCCAAAGTTACAGCGGGTAATAGTGCAGAGGATATACATTCAGTAATTTCATATTGGAGCTTTATAATAAAAACTCCATACAGATATGGAGAACTGGTAAAACCATATACGAGGCAAACCTTGTCGGACGGAATCCACGAATAATTGGGCGGCGTCTGGCACCGAAGCTTTGGGAAGTGGTCCATGAAATTGATTTCTTGTAACTCCACAGGTTTTAGGTGAAAAAACCTAACAGGGAAGCAGAGAGCTCAGATAGAAGGAGGCTGACGACCCATAATTATCTATTTATTTCCACATTTTTTCTTTCCTTTACCTAGAGGGATATTGTTTTTTCACCTGTAGATGAATATTGTTTACCAATTCAATAAGGAAACAATCCAATACAAAAATGTATATATAGCCCCTATTTACAGCAAAAATTAAACATAAGCGTTCAACTCCGGAAGATAAAAGAAAGACTTTTAGAAAGAACTTTGTTGTTTTCAAGACGATGAATAACGATTTAATGGAATCTCAGGCTCCCCTACTCTTTGCGTAAAGGGTTGTGGCTTCTACGTAAGTCCCCAGAATTGTAACTATTGCTCTAAGTGCTTCAAAGAATATATAAAATACGAACACAATGCATAACCTAAATCTACCAAAACGACTCGTCCAAGTATCGATGCTAAACTGCTAGCTTTACCTGCCAAGAATGACGAAACGACATTGAGTATTGCTCCTCCTCCTACTACTACCTTGAAGAAGAATAATCGTTGCGAGAGTTGCAATAAGAAGGTGGGATTGACAGGAGGATTTTCTTGCCGCTGCGGAAAGATCTTTTGTAGGACTCACTGATGTGCTGATCAACATTCTTGTGGGTTCAAATTCAAGGAATTAGATCGGCAACGTTTAGTTAAGTAAAACCCACTCATTAAGTGCGACAAACTGGATTCCAGGATCTGATTTCTTGTTTTTTACGTTTTGTCCTGTTAATTATTTGCAAAGAAGAAAGCAACGCTTTTGGTACTTGAATAGGATAGTCAAAATTTACGAGTTTGAGTTTCTTTTTTTTAAATAGGTGGACATAAGCACCAGTTAGTATGTTAGCATGGGATAAGGCTTCAAATGAGGTCGAACTTGGGCAAATGAGGTACATGAGGGAGATCTCTAAATTTTTGCGTCAATATATACTTTCTTTGCCTTGTTGATGATATTCATTCTTTTGGTTATTGAATAGATATTGCTTTAGCATATCATATTCTTCAGTTTAATTTCATTCCGGATTAGTTTCTTTCTCAACTCATATGGGTTTAATGGGCTTGAGTAAAAAAGGGCCTCAAATATGATTCTAAATTCATCAATTTTTTTTTTGAAAATATAAAAAATATACCAATTTTTTACACACAGTACCTAAAATATACAATTTTTAATTTTACCTCATAAAATTGTTTTATCATCTCAACATATTCATCTCAAACAAAAATTGTTGGATATTTATGGCATTGAGTAATTGATTATGTGTCAATTTTGAGCATAATAATTTAACGGGAAAATTGCGTTTGAATAATTTGAAATGTGTTATTGTATTCTACGCAATAAGAGCTTTCCAGCGGTATATTATATGCTCAAAATGAATTAAAGATGAATGAGAAATTGAAACTCTAAGTGAGCTCGGGACAAAGAATTGTCATGTGCAATGCAAAAACCGGACTGAAATAACTGACTACGAGCCTAGCCCACTTGTGCTCCGCTCCATTATTTCTTGTCCAGGAAAACCACGTTGCAAATAATTAAATTGCATTTCATTTCTCATTTCAGTTTTGTTAAAAACTGATTAACAATTAAATTGGATAATTTAATTGTAATAAAACCTTAATATTCAGTTTTATGAACTGACGCCTTAAAGGTTCATTAAGGCCCATTTTTAGTTTCAGAAACTGTAGTTAATATGCTTCAATGTCATTTATGTCCAACGCCCTTTTGCAGCCTATAAAAGTAAAAAGCTTTTCCATTCTTTAAATACTTTTCACCGAAATTCCCTTCAAAATTCTGGTTTTTCTTATGTTTTTCTTGCTAGGCTGCTCTTAGTTCTTAGGCTTCTGGTGATAGACTCTACCTGGGTTGTGTTCGTTTACGTAGTTATTGTATCCTGGGAAATGACTGCCTACGCATGCAATAATCGTCTTAAGGAGACTGTTCATACAGGCCTCGGTTATTATTACTACTCTATTTTCCGGTTCAAGGTTTAAATTTGGTTACTTATTTTATTTTTTGTTTAATTACAATTTATATATTATATTTATTTATATTTTGTAATTATTCTATTATTATTATTTGCAATTTCTATTCAATTATTTTATTTCCGCACTAACGGATCTAATAATCTTAAGATGATTATTTGTTGTTTAGAAATTGCAGCTAAACTGTAACAGAATTACCTTAACGTTGGATTAATTTGGACCGATTTGGACAATAATTTTTAAAAAAAATTATTATTCGGATTTATTTGTTAAATTCGAATTTTATATTTGGAAAACCAAAATGGATAAAGCGGTCCTATTGGTATTAGTTTTGAAAACCAAAATGGACAATGTGGTCCTATTGGTCTTGTTGGCTCTGGACTAGTTAGTCCTCGAATTGCGATCTCTGGTTCTAGCTTTTGGCTAGTATTGTCTAGTGGATCTAGAGCTTTGTTTGTGTGCTTCAATATTGGTGGCGAAATAATTAATTATATGTCTAGGTAAATTCTGTCAAACGACACGAATTTAGTCTAAGGCAAGTGGGACTTAAGTGAGACCGTTGTGACTCCTCCACTTACCTGGGAATTTACCTGATATAATTTTTTTTATTTCGGATCCTTTATTAGATAAAGCCAGAGAAGAGGCTGAATGGCTGTGGAATTTCTTGGAGGATATTCCTGAATGGTCAAAATCTGTGCCTGCTATCTGTATTCACTGCGACAATCAAGCAACGATAAAGAGAGCACAAAATGTTATGTACAACGGCAAGTTGAGACACATGCGACGTCGACATAACACCGTTAGACAACTGATCTCAACGGGAGTTATCTCTGTTGACTTTGTAAGGTCAAAGGATAACACTGCGAATCCACTAACCAAAGGTTTAAATCGAGATCAAGTTGTTAAGGCATCGAAAGGAATGTAACTGAAGCCCATGAATATTTAAGGAGCTATGTGAAGGAAAACCCAACTTTGTTGACTGGAGATCCTAAAATCTTAGTTTAATAGGACAACCTAATTGCATAGACCTTGTTAGTCACTGTGGGGGTTTAACCATGTGTCCATTCCTATGATGTAAACAGTGACAAAAAAATGTGAAAAGGTTAAGCTATGCTTTTAATGACTCTTTGTGCGTCAAGGATTGAGCAAAAGAGGTCACCTATGTTAGAGTAAAGTGGGGTCGCTTCAAGGAGGCTAATGGGGCTTAGCTCTCTGAAACTCTCACAGAACCAGGCGATGTCCATGACCATAACGGACATAACCATGAGAACCAAAAATCGTGTTATGTTGATATTTGTGTGCGGTATGTCATCGTTTAAACAAATGGCAGAATAGTTCAAGGACATCGCGTCTACTAGTCAGCCAGTAAAGTAAATATACTTGCACAAGGGAAGGTTCAAAGGTTGTAGCCTACCTATCTTATGCAAATATCGACTGTAGAGTCTTATCACCACTTCGAATTTTGAAAATTCCGTAACGCTTTCAATTTTCATTCATGTGGGGGATTGTTGGATAT
>CATIWJ010209054.1:0-10390 GCA_949640765.1 Croton laevigatus | reverse complement strand
CCAAACCTCTCCCCCCCCCCGCCCCCCCCCCCCCCCCCCCCCCCCACACCACACACACCCCCCCCCCCACCCGAATCTGTATGATTTAATCTGGCATCTGTCTGTTTCTTGCAGGAGCATACCATTCTTTTTATTATAAATTTGCTTTCACCACCTGTTCCTGCTGATTACTCTGGGAGTGAGAGCCACTTGATTGATTATGCTCCACTTCTGAATATTCTTCTTGTTGGACTATCATCTGTGGATTGTGTGCAAATTTTATCCTTGCACGGTTATGTAAGTCAAACTTTAACAATGTATTCTTTTACGGAATGTTTTGAGTGTGTTTAGGAAAAGTAAAGGACAACAATGAAAAAAGTTCATGAATACATACTTTACCGACTTTGTGGAGTTCTTTCCTTTGTCCACCAATGAAGAATGCTATGATGTTTGTATTCATGAAAAAAAATATTGATATTGAAGGGTTTGTAAAGATGTTAAATAGATGGAAAGCTATGAAAATTATTGGAGAACCTCCGGGATTTTTCAATGTTATTAGCTAATGATTTTTTCATTAATTGTCAGGCTCCACTTCTCGCTGGTGCACTGATGCCTATCTGCGAGGTCTTTGGTTCTTGTGTTCCCAAGGTCTCATGGACTCTTCCATCAGGGGAAGAAATCTCTTGTCATGCTGTGTTCTCCAATGCATTCTTGCTTCTGGTGAGATTGTGGAGATTTCATCTTCCACCTATTGAGAATGTGACAGGAGATAGAAGACCAGTGGGCTACCAAGCTGGCCCTGAGTACCTTTTGTTGGTTCGGAACTCCCAATTAGCATCCTTTGGAAGTTCGCCTGGGGACCGCATCAAAATTAGGAGAATCTCAAAAAATTTAACTATATGTAAAGAACCCATATTCATGGATTCTTTTCCGAAATTGAAACTCTGGTATCGGCAACATCTTGAATGTATTTCTTCCACTTTTTCTGGTCTTGCACACGGCGCCCCTGTTCACCAGCTTGTTGATGCTCTCCTGAATATGATGTTCAGAAAGATGCATAGGGGCAGTGTTCAGTCCATGACTTCTACGACTTCTGGTAGTAGTAGTTCATCTGGCTCTGGAGCAGAGGAACCTTATGCTAGACTTCAAGTTTCTGCCTGGGATATCCTAGAAGCCACTCCTATTGCACTTGATGCTGCTTTGACTGCCTGTGCCCATGGAAAATTATCCCCCCGTGAACTGGCTACAGGTCTGTAGATTGGCTTAATAAAGTATTCTTACATCAAGTTAAATCTTTTATTAATTAGAAATTATACATGTAATCACGGCATAAAAGAAAAGAGAATTTAAAAAAGATCACAAGACTTGAGAGCTAGAGAGATTAGGTAAACAGTATTGTTGAGTTCTAATAAAAAATAATGCATTGTATTGTAGGCATCAATGTTGAATATTTTTAATTATTTACATGCAACTTTTATAATCTATTTCAAATTATATCTTGTAATGCAGGGCTTAAAGATCTTGCCGATTTTCTACCTGCATCTTTGGCCACTATAGTCAGCTACTTTTCAGCTGAAGTTACACGGGGCATATGGAAGCCAGCTTTTATGAATGGAACTGACTGGCCTAGCCCTGCCACCAATTTATCCGCTATTGAACAACAGACAAAGAAAGTACTTTCTGCCACTGGTGTTGATGTCCCAAGCCTTCCTGTAGGTAATTACACGTTAACATGCATTTCTTTTCTTTTTAAAGAGGGATGTCAATTGATGAACGATCTTTCAAGCTTTAGATGCCATCCCAAGTCCTAGCAACCCACAGTAATATATACATTGTGTATATCTATACTTGTATTCTTGAGTTTATGTTTTGGACTTCCATTCATATGTTAGACGTGGATTTCAAAATTTTGACATGGAGTTGGAAGGCAATATGTGAATTTGCTTTAAATTTTAGCTTGGGTTGGACAAATAAGTTCATGCATGATTTGGTTTGAGAGCATAAAGAATCATAAAAGATGATGTTCACCCGCTGCAAACCAAAATTAAGAACGAGTTATGCAAGGGCTCTGAAGTTACTTTTTCTTGCAGGGGGGAACTCTCCAGCTACACTTCCTTTGCCTTTAGCTGCCTTAATAAGCCTTACAATCACTTACAGACTTGATAAAGTATCTGAACGGCACCTTGTCCTCGCTGGCCCAGCCTTGAAGGCCCTTGGTTCTAGTTGCCCCTGGCCATCCATGCCCATCATATCTGCCTTATGGGCCCAGAAGGTAAAGCGTTGGAGTGACTTCCTTGTGTTCTCTTCCTCTAGTGCCATCTTCTATCATAATAGTGATGCTGTGGTTCAGTTACTGAAGAGTTGCTTCACGGCCACTCTTGGTTTCTCTCCACCTCACATTTCTAGTAATGGGGGTGTTGGTGCCCTTCTAGGCCATGGCTTTGGCTCTCACTTTGTTGGCGGAATCTCTCCTGTTGCCCCTGGATTCCTTTATGTGAGAGTGCATCGTTCCGTCAGAGATGTTGTGTTCTTGACAGAAAAAATTGTATCTATTCTAATGCATTCTGTTAAAGAGATTGCAACTAGCGGACTGCCTAGAGAGAATGTCGAGAAATTGTGGAAGACCAAGTATGGCATGAAATATGGGCAAGTTTCTCTTACTGCAGCAATGGCGCGTGTCAAGCTTGCCGCTTCACTTGGAGCTTCTTTAGTTTGGATATCAGGTGGATCAAGCTTGGTTCAATCTTTAGTGAAAGAAACTTTACCATCTTGGTTCATGTCAGGCCATTCATGGGAGCAGGAAGGTGGAGAATCTGGAGGTGTAGTGGCCATGCTTAGAGGTTATGCACTTGCCTACTTAATGGTGATTAGCGGGACATTTGCCTGGGGTTTAGACTCAGAATCACCAGCATCAAAACGCCGACGAATGGTTCTTTGTTGCCACCTAAAATTTATTGCAAGTACACTAGATGGGAGATTATCACTCGGTTCTGATCAGGCCACGGCACGTGCATACTCAACAGGGGTTTTGAGCTTGATGGTGGCTTGCACACCTAAATGGCTGACGGAGGTGAATGTGGATTTATTGAAGAGACTGAGCAAGGGATTGAGGAGATGGAATGAGGAACAGCTGGCTCTAGATTTGCTAAGCCTCGGTGGAGTTGGTACGACGGGTGCTGCTGCTGAACTTATTGTAGAAACTGGGTCATAATTCCATATGCTTTTGGGGTTGGGAGACAGCATAACACGGACTTGTTTAACTTTTCTGTAAATTGAACTGGAAATTTTGATTTTATATTTCTGTGGATAATTTGCTTTTTTAGTTTTCTTTTGCCTTTTTGTTTCTACAAGAATTCATTAAAAAGATACCGTGTGCATTATCAGCAGGTGAAAGGAGTATGATGCCAAGTTAGACAAAACATGTTAGCTTTTTAAGCAAGGGTGTATTACCTCTGATTCAAAAAATTAGAGAAATTAGGGCAAAGGGGTGTTTGAAAAGAATAGGGAAAGTCGATATTTTGGGTATAAATTGGATCAAATTGTCCCTTGTCTTTTAATGGTTGTTGGTTGTAAAAAAAAAAAAAGAATAATTTAATGGGGCTGTTAGCTGGGTGCAACTGGTGTCAGATAAGGTTTGAGTAGGTCAGGGCGCGTATGTTTCATGGAAGATGAGGCGCAGATAACACTTGAAGATAGATTTGGTGAAAAAAGAAAGAATGCCAACAGCTTTTGAAGCAACATGTTATTAGTTATACATGAAGCTACCAACAACTAAGCTAAGGAAAAAGGGGAATTCTGGTGCATCCTCAGAAATAGTTGTTGATCTGGACAAGAAGTTTACAGCTAAGGAAAAGGGAATTCTGGTGCATTCTCGGAAATGGTTGTTGATATGGACAAGAAGGTTACAAACAAGCTAGAGATGCAACGCAAACTTTTGGCAACAATGAAAGAAAATGATGTAGAATTTAAACAAAATGTTGCAGAAGTCAAGCAATTGCATGCTGAGGTTGCTGAACTTAAAGAGAAGCTTTCTGAGAAATATGAAATCCCTGATACTACTCAGGATTTAATTTTTCTAAGCAAATAAGTAGGTGGTGATGAAGGTGAAGATGTAAACAAAGATGGAGCAAATTGCTGCTATTGTTGAAGATGCAACCAATATTGGAGAAAATGGTGCAGCTACATCTAAAAATGCAACAGAAAATATCGAAAAGGGTGCATCTCATAAAGATGGCGGCCATGTTCTGGAGAAGTTACCACCAATAGAAAGTGATTCCCTATTTGACATTGAAAGTACTTCGGTACTGCGTGGGGAGTCACTTGAGATGATGAACACCTCAGAATTACTTGCGTCAAATCACTTTACACTAGGTGAGAAGGGTGCATCTTGTGGAGATAGTGGACATAACAAGAAGGATGTTGCATATGATGACGAGACATAGCCATAGCTTCTGAGATTTCTTTTCATTATGTTTTTTTTTTTTTTAAATTTCTTATGTTTGAGTTTTTTTTTGGCTTTGTGACTGATAAATAATTACGTTTGAGTTTGTTTTACTAAGATTACTTATTTAAATTTCAGGATGCTTGAACATATATTTTATGAAAATAATTGACATTCATTGATTAGTCAAAATATAGATTCATTTCACTTACACTTTGCAGTATGTATACAAAAGCTTGAACAACATTTTCTGTTTTCATGAATATATGCTTCCTTTTGTTCCCTCTAAGTCTTAGAGAAGAATCTTTTTCATGTTAATTCTCTCCATATAAGGTTCTTTCAAATTTCTCCATATAAACCAATTATAACATTTTTAGCAATTTTAATTTTGGGTTCAAATTTTGTAGACATTTCCATGTCTGCATGATAAAATATCCACCTTAATAACATTTTGCAACCAAAAAATAAGTAACCTAATTTCTCTTTTTTTTCCCGCCACCGTCTCCTGCACAAACAGCCTTGTCCAATCTTCGTTGTGCTGTTTAGCCGTGATAATTAATGAACAAATGTGCAGAACTTTTGCCTAACATTTAGTCTTCTTGCTTTGCCTTTTTAAGAGTATAATTGGAACAAAAAAACAAGGGAAAAATTATGGTGCTACATAAATTTCCCTTTTTTTTTAATAAATCAGAGGTAATATTATTTTGAGATTCCGTTAAAGCAAATTTTCAAATTTAAAATTAATAGAGAAACTTTCATTTAAGAAAAATAAAAATAGTAAAAATTATAATAATAAACTACAAAATTAAATTAATTTTTCATTAACTCTACTATGAGAATAAGAATATTAAGGATAATTCATTAATTTAATTTAAAAAACACTTTCTTTCTTTATATATAAATCAAAGGAAATGAATATTTTATTAAATAATTCAATTTTCAAAAAATGTGAAATAAATCAAATAATATTTATTTCTAATTTACTAAAATTAACTTAATTTTGATGTAATGTGAAATAGTTTAATTTGAACGGATTAGATCATTTGACATGATTGTTCCAGTTTAATCAAGAGGTCGCAGATTCGATTCTTAAGAATGTAGCACCTTGAGAGAAGCGACCATTTTAATGGTATGCCTCAATCTAAAAATAATTTTTAGTCTATCTATATATTTAGCTTACAAAATGGTATATTTTTTTTTTAACCAATCATATTTTAGTTCTTAACTCTTAAAATTGTTATTTTCGTTTTTATTTATAAATTATTTATAACATATGTTAATAAATTTTTTTATTCTATTTATAATTAAAAAAATAGTTATATTGTGAACAATTTTTAAAAAAATATGGTATGTAAATTTTTAAAATGACTTTTTGAAAATGTGATAAGATTCTCTCGCATAATTACGGCAAAACTATAATTTTTTTTACTATGTTCTTATATTTTAGATTTTTTTTTTAATCTTCATAACTAATTTGTTTTATTTTCATTTCATAATAATTGAGAAACATCCATTGGGAAGAAAAATTAAAACTCATTTTTTCTCTAAGTTACGTATCATTCTCTAATTTTCACTTAAGATAAATGAGATTTTCATTCTAGAAATCTCTAAACCGTCTACTTAAAATAAAAAAAATTTTCTATTATTTTAAAAGGGATATTTATATTTTCCTCCCTATATTTTATCCATATTAATATTTTTTTTCCTGTTTTTTTTTCTTGATAAAAATCTCCCTCTATTTTAGTTATATTGATGAAAATACCCTTTTGTCTATTTATTTTTGTTAAAATAATAGTAAAATAACCAAAATATAATTTTATGGATTCTTCTGGAAAAAACTTAAGAAATGAGTGACTGTTTTGAAAGTTTGTCATTTTCAATCTTGGAATTACAGGGAAACAGAGGGCCGGTCACCGGAAAAATGATTTAAACTCAACTTTTAAAATCGGTGACCAAATCATTCAAACTTTATATTAAAACGAAGCTTACAACGAAAGGATTGAGAATATACCCTTAAAATAGACGGAAAACAGTTGAAAGGCGACGAAAAATGCATCGGAAGATTCTGTGATTTGAATGGGTTCAAAACTCGACCCATCTGTATCTTTCATTTCAGCCATATATTGGCAACAACCTTACCACCATCTGAAAGCTAGTGACAAGGGGAGTCGAGCTGTACCGCTGGATTTGATGTCTAACTACCAGAGACGTTGAAAATGGCGTTCAAAGATACCGACAAAAGTGGTGAACAGTGACGAAATAATTCCTGAAATGTTGCAGCCGCGCTTACTGATAGCTCCGTTGGAGTCCCGTCGTCATGTCAACATGTCCAGACTCGTTGTGGCAAGGGCTTCCAGCTGGTGGGGCGTGCCGACTGGGTTGGCAGTGCTGGAAGCGTGGCAGTCCCTATTCTCTCTTTTCCTCCCTTTGTTTTTCGATAATTACAAGGTTAAGATGACAAACTTTCAAAATAATTCCTCATTTCTTGAGCTTTTTTAAAGGAGTCCGTAAAATTATATTTTGTATTTTGATCCTTCTACCTTTATTTTAAAAAAAAAATAATAATAATAAACATAAGAGTATTTTTATCAACAGAATTAAAACGGATAAAGATTTTTGTCTAAAAAAAAATACAGAGAAAAATGTTGATATGGGTAAAATCTAGAAAGAAAATGTAAATACCCCATTTTAAAACCCTCAAAACATAAACCCTTTTTTATTATTATATAACAAAGGAGGTAGTATTTTTAAATTTTTTAAGGTTCATTTTTTTAACTATCCTAAATTTCACCTAAATATTAAATTTAAATCTATCAGCATTTTTTTCAATTGAGATATGTTAATTAGATAATTAACCTCTTAAAAACTAAAATCGTTTTTCATTTTTCTGAGAAAAAATAATGGAAAATTTATAAAAAAACTCCCTATGTTTTAGCATAAAAGACAAAAATCTCCCCGTTAATTGGGAATTATACAAAAACTTCCCTAAATTATTTTTTCATTGATATTTTTCTCCTTCTAGCTATTTTTTTCTGTTAAAATAACGGTTGAAAGACTAAAATGTAATTTTACGAACCTTTTTAAAAACGCTCAAAAAATAAAAGACTGTTTTGAAAGTTCTCATACCTTCTTCCTCCTTTAGCCTCTACCGCCACCTCACCAGACCCAAGTTCTCTCCACCAGCCACCTTCACCATTTAAGACACAACCGCCGATTCGGACTCCACCGTCGATTCCTCCATTTTACTCCACCACCAGCGACACCGGAATCTCTGATCAAACAAAATCCATACTCCACGGTCGAAGAAAACACTGGCCCATGCCTCTGTTTTGTTCCCCTTCCTCCCAACCTTAAATTCCTGTTCAAAACACAAACAAAAACAAAATGGAGACACCAGCACTCAGGTTGCGCCTATCATCAAGCTCGAAGAAGTCGCTATTTCCACCGGTGAGAAAGATGAAGATCCTGTTCTCACAAAGAATGCATAAGCTATCTTCATCACCGGCGAGGACAAGCAACGGGCGACAGCAACGAGGAGAGCATGGCAATGGCGATGAGCAGCGCCTGTTCCTCCCTCGCTATTTCAGACTGAACCCACAATCGCTGCTTGAAGGAACGATTTCGGGTCGCGATTTTCAAGTGCGTTCTGTCCCTTCTCTAGAATCGCAACGAGCAACAACCCCTTCCGTAATCATTCAACAAAATCACAAGCTTGTATTGTTCAGATCAACCTCCATTCAGCAATATCAACCTAGTTTGCTCCGCCGTCGTTCAGCATAATCAACAAAACAAAGATGCACGACGAACCAGCCTAGAGTTGATGAAGCTCTCTCTTTGCTCCAGCATCAGTTTGTCCTCAGGTGGCGACGTTTTTGCGCTAGAAACATTACCGGCAATAAAGCATCTGCCCTGCGCCAGTTTTGGGTTGCCATTTTCAGGCGCAACACTCCCTTTTCCAGTGGGGGTGAGTGCTGGAGTAGGCATCGAATGGATGCGTCCATCGAATTCGTTCGGGAGCAAATCCAATTTTGGCTTTCTTATTTTGTGTTTGTGATGAAAAAAAAAGAAGAGGATATTCGTCAGTATTTCCACCGGCACTCAGGTTGCGCCAAAAAAACAAGCTCGAAGAAGTCGCTATTTCCACCGGTGAGGAAGAAGAAAACTTTCAAAATAGATATGTGACGAAGAAGTTAGGAGAACTTTCAAAACAGTCCTTTTTTTTTTTTTTTTTTAGGATTTTTAAAAAGCGACTAAAATTATATTTTAGCCGTTTAACCGTTATTTTAACCAAAATAAAAATAGCTAGAAGGAGAAAAATGTCAATAAAAAAATAATTCAGAGAGATTTTTGTATAATTTATAATTAACAGAGAGATTTTTGTTTTTTATACTAAAATATAAAATATAGAAAGTTTTTTTTAAATTTTTCAAAAATAATTATTATTTTACTGCAATTCCATATAGAGAGCATTTTGGCTATATACCCACTACCCAGAAGCCAGAAGTAGAAAGGAAGAAACTCTGGAAGGAATTAAATATTTCAGCTTTGAGTTGTATCTGATGATAAAAAATGGAGGCGAATGTGTTCCGTCTGAGTATTAGCCCAATTCCAACTCTATCATCGCTTTCCTCTCCTGCTCCTGTGCGCTCCGTTCGCTTCTTGTCCAAGTGCCCACCCAGGGCAGGTATTTTCCCTTTACCCATGTCCCTGCCATATTGTTTCCTTTCTATTTTTCTTTTTTTTCGTTTAATGTTTTAGAAGAATTATTTGCTCTTACTTCAATTCAACTTGAAAGCTCTTTTGATTTTGGTTTCATTTGGTGGGTTTCTTGAACCTTGAAATATGCAGTTCTGAGGTGCAGCAAAGATGTACAAGAGCCACTTCTTGAAGGAATGCCAAAAGAGTATTATGATGATGTACGTATAGTTTTCCCTACTTTTCCCGTTTTATTAATAAAATTTGTGTGCTTGTTTTTTCTATGTTTGTCTTGTATCAAATTTAACTGACTGATTTCTTTTCATGAGTGCCTTTGAAGTCATTGAATTCTATATTCTTTTGCAAAGTAATTTTATATTGTTATGACTTCTCATTAATTTTAGGCTACATGTTAATGGCTTGGATTGGATTCGATTTTAAATTATATACAACTTGGGTTTCTTTATGTAGTCTAAACTGTTGCAAAACCATAGTTAAATCCATTAGTATTATTCTGCATTTATCTGAATCTTTTGCACCTAAGCATAAATATAGAAATTCATATATCTCATTTCTAAAGATATACTTACTTTCTAGATCATTAAAAGTTATCTTCTGCAATTGACTGGTTAGGAATGGCAAGCCCAACAAAGGGAAAAGTCCAAGGAGTTGGAAAGACTTCGTCGACGGGAAGATGAAGAAGAAGAGAGAAAGATTGCAGAGTACCGTGAAATCGGTTTACGGATGAAAGGGTACCCACAAGAAGATGTTATAAAAGCAAGAAAATTGGTTTCAAGCTTTATAAGAGCTGAAGAAGAAGTAGAAGAGGTAATCAACATTTACAAATGAAGAGCTAATATGAGCTGACAGTTATTTTTCAATCTACAACTTTATGCTTTAAAATGATGAGTCTGTGTCAAATTAAAAATGTGGTCGTCCCTACCCCTATATGTATGTAATGTGCATTGCATTCAACAATTAAATGAGATGGACCGTTGGCTCACTTGGTAGTTAGAACTTAGAACTTCTTTTTGCTTGACTTGAACATTTAGAAACAGGCTTAACGGGAACAATTTGAGAAATAGTTTGGCTGCATAGCGGTGGGTCTATAGGTTTCTATTGGGAATCCTTAATGTACTTCACACAGCATATTCTGGCAACAGGCTATAGTTTTGATTTGAAATTTCTTTTATTTTTGTACAGCGGTGGACGGGAGCGTCTGATTAAAAAGGATCCTCCAAAGTGTTTTATGCTTTTGTTGTTATCCTATAGGAA
>CATIWJ010209011.1:0-28641 GCA_949640765.1 Croton laevigatus | reverse complement strand
GGGCCACACTCAACAAATTGACACACCTTTTGCTGAGAACAGTAACATTGCAGAAGGTTCTTATGATTCCATGTAACACCCTTATACACCTACCGAAGTAGACCTATAAGAGGGCTACACGTGTCTTTGTACGGTATACAGAACATAAAATTTTTACTAATTACAATTTACAGTTATTACATTTCAAATTAAATTATACATCTTATAATTTACAACATAGCTTTTACAGCTTTACAGTATATGCCATCTAAGCTTCTAGGTGTTTCTGATGCTGAACGGCTTTACTGATTCTTTCTTGACTTCTACTCCTGACACTTACAAGTTAGCAAACACTAAATTGCTGAGCGATAAGCTCAATGGATACTTTACTTAAATAAATACAGATATAACACAGCCAGACAATATCCAAAACATATCGCAAACAATAAATAATCATAACATCACATAACAGTTCATGTAACAAAGCACATCCATTAAACATATAAGTGAGTATAAGTAAAGTATTAAACATGGTTGTCGCCGTCCGTCCTTTGCTTCTCCTACGTGTCTGTGCTCTGGCGAGTTCCGTAGTCATCTAATTAAATAATTTACACTCCGTTAATTCTTTACTTCAATTATTATTAGACTCTCCTATTATTCCTATGCATTTCTTTTATTTATATTCTCTGCTTATCTCGGTATTCCAATTATAATATAGTCTACCTCGCTTCGCTGCGCACTCTGATTTATTATTCCTTCTTTAAAAATAAATTCCTATTATCCTGAATATTTTTCTGTTCCAACAATTCTCCCACCTTGCTTATGACATACTCTTTGATAAATATTTAAGTTGCTTATTTACTTATTAGTCTTATTATCTATGCTAACCATTTTACACAACTCTATATTTATTTATTTGTTTATTTACCTATTTACCTTTTCCTTAAGTCTATTATTGAATTTATTATTAATATTAATTCTCCAACTGTCATTACTATTTCGGTCTTGTACTAGTCATCGTTGCTATTATTACCATCATTACTATTCTTTCGCTAATTTTATCAATCCATTTATTTATATTTATTATTATTAACCGACTTATTGAATTTCTATCAATTTCCAATTAATTTATTCATTATATATTTAATTTCATCAATTCATTTTAAACCACATTATAATATATTCTCTCAGTGCTCATAATTAATTTAAACTACATCCATTGTATTTTATTCAACTTAATTACCCTATTTAGTATCGCTCTAATCAATTATCATTATTTTCATCTGTTTATTTAATCTCTTTCTCATATCATTTATTAAATTATTTAAATTATTATTTATTCAATTTGCGGTAGTTGCTATATCGGTCAATCGGATTCTCGGTTCATAAATTGGAGTTCATATTCAGGTTCGGAACGTCAAAACGATGTCATATAGGTTCTGTCCAAAATCGCTCGCCAAACGGAATATTCTGGTCACCGGCGACAAAATATTTCGATCGTTGGAAATCACAAATGGTGTCCAAATTCAGCACAAAGCATACCCACAAATTCATCTCAATACTTAGATTCCAAATATACAATTACATTTAACGGAATATGACTCGTTTGGCCGGAAAAGCTCTAAAACTAAACTGTCGGTCACCGAAAAACACATTTCTGATTTCGGTGACCGATCACCTAAGTCTCTACACCAAAATGAAGCTCAAGAAGAGGGGATTCAGATTTTACCTTAAGATTAGTCGGATAGTGGCCGGAAGGGATCGAAAAACCCATCGGAAGCCGACTGCCGTTGAACGCATCTTCCGTTCCGGCCATCGATCGGCGGCAAGGCCACCATCATCTGAAAGCTAAGGTCGAGGGGAGTCCATACATGCCTTTACTTTCGCCGTCCGACCACCGGAAGGCACCGAAAATTGTATTCGAAGGTACGATGAACAGTGTCATCTTCTTCCTTTCTTCGGTCACCGGAAACCATATTTTCAGGCCACGTCCCTTACATCATCAGAAAGCCCTTCTCACAAGGAGTCGTCCGGTGTCCTCAAATCCTTCGTCGGACCACCGGTAACGCCAGAAAATGTAAACAAAGACGACGGTGAATAATGACATCAACAGGAGACGTTTTCTTCGGGGCTCCCAATCTGTCAACTCCGGTGGAGTCTCATCGACATGTCGGTATCATGAAGCTCACCGGATGGAGGGCTACATGGCAGTCAGGCGCGTCGGTCCAGTTGGCGGCCAGTGGAGGCGCTGAGCGACCAGCAGCCAGCTTTTCTCTTTCCTCCTTCTCTTTCTTTCTCTCTCTTTTTCTTCCCCGATCTGGTTCTTTTCTTTTTGGTTTCAGTTTGATTCCATTTCTGATCCTAATTCCACTTTACTCTCCCTTCTAATTCTTCTACACTCTTCTAAGATATCTTTACTCTACATTTACCATTCACCCCTTTAATCTCCAATATTCTATACACTTCTTCCATTATTCTTTATTATTATTTTATACATACTTCCACACACTTCTAATTTTATATACACCACATATTAATATTATTATTATTAAATATCACAACTTAATATTATAATTATTTTATCCCTTTACTTTAGATCAATTAAAATTATTGAATTCTCGGGTCTATATTAACATGTTAGTTTACTAGCATACTTTCCGTTTTCATAATTTCTATATCGGGCTCCACATTTATCAACTTTATTTTAATGTTGGATTTTCGATGGATCGCAATTATAATCTTAACATGTTCTTTTGTTAATTTATCTCATTTATTAATAATTACTTTCATCATTATAATTGGGTTGCTTGGCATCAAGTATTATTATTATATACTACCTCCATTTTTCTCATATCTTTACATTCACTATTTCATCAATACCAATACAAACTCATTTTTCACCAATACCAATACAGAAATAATAATAAACAATTACTAACCCTTTAAAAAAACTTACTTTTTCACTAATATCAATAAAAAAAATAATAATAAACAATTACAAAACTTACTATAAATGGAAATGTAAACAACTCAAAAAAACACCCAAAAACAGAAATGTAAACATATCATAAAAATGGAGGTAGTAATATTTATTTCTATTTATCTTTTAAATAAACTTTATGAAAATCATTCATAACTACTTATCCTCATTGACCTCCTTAATCATTTTTCTCATCTAAATTAATCTGATTCAATTTGCATTTTATCGATAACGTTATATTCTGAGGAACCGTCGCACGCGAGACCAGGTAGTCGCGAGCAAGACGATCCTCAAGAAGACCATCGCGAGCGTGACAACCACACGATGTTTGACGGTCGCGTGCGCGATGAATGTCATAAAATACTTCTGTCTCTCCACAAGGTAGTCGCGAGCACGACACCCTATTAGGATGTGACATAAAGTATACGTAATGATATAAAAAGAAGATGTGGATATTACCAACTGGTAAATTCTCAATCTTTAATCAAGATGTTTTTGTGTTATTTTGTCACGACTGAAACCCTGGGTTAGTATGATTAGTAGTGTAGCTAACAGGACGCGTGTCAAATAATTATTTATATACATTGTGAATTAATAAAAATATATAAATTTAAGAAACAAAATGTGAAGAGTGATTAAATTAAATTTAAGTTGGGACTTAAATGAATGGAAAGAAAGGTGAGAAAGGACCAAAAAGGAAAATGTAAGAGCAATTGGAAGGGAGGCAGAAGAAGAAAGGACCAGAATGAAGTTTTCGAGGGTATGAACGAAAGGAAATTGAAACCGTAGAGACCAAAATGTAATTTTCCACCAAAATAACTACAACATCACAAATCTGTCAGAATCCGGTTGAAATTTCAAATGGGAATTGAAGAGAACTGAAAGTTGAATGTTTTGGTGCAAGAATCATAAAAAATCGTGCAGAAATGGCTGAGATATAGTCTGAAAATCGAATCCCAACATAAAACTTAAAACTAATTGCACAAATCGATTCCTGGGAGTGAGTAGAGAAGATTTAAGGTCTCATTTGCTCCGACCCGTTGCCGAAGGAGTTAGTTCCGGCCGAAATAACCAAATTTCTTTTGAGGCATTTTTTCGAGAGATATACACATCGGTCGACGAGTTTAAGACCATATTTGGAACGGCGGTGAAGAAAGGAAGAGTTTGAGTGCCTGCTCGTCGCCGTTGGTCGCCGGAATAGCGAGCCGCCATTGAAGCTCGCAGCTGCAACGCTAGTCGACGAGAGGAAGACGAAGCTCGCGGTAAATGTCCAAACTAACCCCTGTATTTTTGTCGAATTTCATATTTGCCCCAGAAACTTTGTGCCGTGTGCAAAGACGCCCTTGGAAATAACAAATAGGCCCTTGAAGTGACTTTGGCTACGTAAATTGGTCCAACATATTATTAAAAACCCTTAAACTTAATTTAATTATATTTTAGCCCCAAAACTTATAATTGAACTCAATTAGACCCTCTAAAAATTACAAATTGGCCCCAAAACTTATAAATTAGCTCAATTAAACCCAACAGATGGACAATTTAAATTAATTGGTTGAACAAAAATATTTTAGAACCCAAATTTAATTTATAGACTTACAAAATATTTAATTATTATTTATAGGACCCAAAATTGACGGAGAGCCCGGGAATTGAAGGTTTACGCGAGGGACCCGAGGCGGACTAAATACCAGGTTTGGTACTATCTAGTACTTAAACTGAATTTGTTTTTCCATCATTATTTTAAGTAGTTATTATTTTTATTGCTTTCAAGATTTTAAATTGTTGGGTACTTAAAATGTGCATTCGAGTCGAAAATTATTTGTGAATTGCTTTGCTATACTGATGCGAAAATCGCAGACGCGATGTACCAGTGCGGTAAGAGAAAAATGATAGAATTCATGAAAAAGAACTTAATGAGCATATTTGAATGGAATGACTGAATTTTTATTAGATCTTTAAATTACAGCTATTGGAAAAGAAAATGATATGCTATGAAAGAATGGGAAATTGTATTTAAACTCTATCTGGTAATTGGAGTCATACTAATAAGAACATGTCGACATATGGGCAAAATCCTGTACAGGAGATTATTGTGAATTATGTTATTGAACTAATCGTATTGGCGTATTGTCTAAATGGCTTGTGCAATACTAAAAAAAGAACGTATTAGCGTATTGTCTAATTGGCTTGCGCAATACTAAACCAGAATGGTATCGCCGAATAGTCTAAATGGCTATACGGGATACAAATGAAAGAGCATTGGCGTTATAGTTTAAATGGCTATACAGAATGCAGCCCTTAGTCTTATTTTGGAATCCAGTATGACCAGTAGAGTAGAAATGAATTATTTCATCAAATGTGCTCGATGATTTGAGATAAATGGAATTTTACTATAGCACTGTTTTGTTAAATGCCTACTGCTTTTTATGATTATTTTAGATTTAATTTCTCGAAATGAATTCGTCAACTGGTTTTAAGCATTACTGTTTATATACTGTACCCATTGAGCATGGTGGTGCTTAGCGAGTTATTTCTATAACTCGCAGGTCCGCCCATAGATGACGATCCCAAGGAATTGCAGATTCCTAGAGAGTTCCCAGAGGATATTTTGTTTGGAAGAAACTTTTGTCTGTTGTAATATGGCATGTAATTAAATCGAATGTTAAGTTTATATGCTTATTATGTAAATGTAGTAAATATTAATGCTAGGAACGGAACTCTATGTAAATAAATAAATTAGGTACTGTAGTGCATGTAATATAACAGTATGGCTGCCTTGGTATTGTAAATATATAAAAAAAAACTTATACTATGCTAACGGTTGTAACGTTAGTAACGGTGTTTGTGATATCGCAACTTGTCTTATTCGTAAGGTGGGTTGGGGTGTTACATATTTAATCTTAGTTCCATTCGTTCGTATATTACTTCTGAGATTTCTCAATACGTGACTATGCCTTGTGTGAAAATGAAATATGATGTGTTTGTGTCTGGTCTACTGGGTTAGGAGGTAATTGTTAATAGTTTACATTAGGATTGCCCATTGATGATTCAAGGGCTTATATTTTTGTCACACTTGGTTGAAATACTTTTTAGAGACTATGGTGTTATTCTAAGTATGGATTAGTTGTCTAAATATCATACTGTAATAGATTTTAGATTAAAAGAAGTTACTTTTGAAACCCTAGAACATGCCAATGTAATTATTCATTATGAAAGACCATTATTACCATCAAGCATTATTATAGGGGCGTTAGCTAAAAAGATTATCTGACGTGGTTGTGAGGCATACTTGGCATATGTAGTTAACATACAACTGAGAGATTATAATATTAAGGATATACCTACTGTGTATGATTTTTTGAATGTTTTTTCAAACAATTTACTAGGTTTGCCTCATGACAGAGAATTGGAGTTTGAGATTGAGGATATGCTAGGAGTTAATCCGATGTCCATTACACCCTATATCCATTAGTCTCTTTACTCTACTATCTCTCTAACTTTTCTCGGTGGAGTGTTGTTTTGGGGCTGCCACTAGTGGTGGCCTCCTCTATTTCTAATTTTTCTATTTTTTTTTGTTGTTTTTATTTGTGTTTTTTATTTGGGTTTGTTAGTTTTTAGCCAGTCAGGTTGTTTGTTTGCAGTTTCTACTCCTTTCCATAGATTTGGTCTTGTTCTAAATCTATAAGATGTTGTTGTTTTGTCCATGGGGAGATCTTGAAGATTGATATTTTGCATATCTATGAAGATGAAAGTGTTCTGTTGGTTAGAAAATATCAGATATCTAGCATTTTGAAGGTTATGGTTAGGACTCACTGAAGACGATTTGGTCATTGAATAATGGCCCGGTGCCACTGAGTGGAGCGCTTTGAAAGGAAAACAACTTGTGCTCCATCAACTCTACTGAAATCTTCAGCCATGGTGTTAGAATTCTTGTATAAGTTTTACTCTTTGTTTCTGATATTTTCTATTAATGGAATATCACCATTTTATTCTGGAAAAAAAAAGTCATCTTCTCTGACCAACCAAAAATACCATAATGTCTAGGTTGAGCATTTTTTATTCAGTTGGCCGAACCGAACCGAAAATGCTAAACCAATAAAAAATCAAAGGGGAGAAAATGAAATCGAAAATCGAAACGATAAAATGACAACCAAACCGATAAGACCAAAACTGAACAACAATCGAACCTTCGGTTCCGTTTTGATTTAAAATCGAAATTTTAGTCTAGCTAGAATATCAGAAGAAACAGCAGAAAAAAAAAAAACCTAAAATTGCAGAAGAAACATCTGAAAACAGAGCCAATGTTTTAGGCTTTTCTTGAGCAAAATTCATGTCATTGGCATACTATAAAGTAAAATTAATACTACATGTTTTGAAATTTCCTTATTATTAATCTAATTTGATTAAGATATAAGAAATTAAAATTGAATTCCTTTTTTGAAAAAAAAAACTTACCTTCAATTGTTCTTGAGTAATCTTATCCATGTCATTGGCATAAGATCCAAAACAGTTAACAAGATCAGCAAAAAACCTAAGAAAGAGAGGCAAAGAAGAGCCATGTACAATAGCACCCACCAATTGACCCAATTCCCATAAAAACATAATCTAACCCATCTAATAAAAAAATAATCTAACCCATCAGCAAATGCAAATAAAAAATGCTATCTAAACCCAATTGTAGTAACTTCTCTTAGCTTTTCTCCATTACAGCCATTACTACTGCTACCATTAGTATTACCAGAATAACTCGAAACCAGAACCAAACTGAAGTTACATTTATTTACATTAATTAACTCATTCGAAAGAATTCGTAGAGAATAAAAAAATAAAGAAGAAGAAGAAGAATATGCACTAAAATCATCATTATACTCTATCATCATCATTTGCCCTCGAATCAGCATCATTTGATTTTGACATAGTGATACAGCGCTCGAACCGGGCAGATGATCCGATGAAATCGAGCGACTAAAGTTGGCCCATCTAGTGAAGCAAACATTAGTGATGCTCAGACACAGAAGCAAACGTTGGGAAAGAATTCGAAACAAAACCCAATCGTAAATTGAACTTAAATCTCCAGCAAAGAATCTGATACAAAACCCAATCGTCCAACTACAATAAAAACAAACAATAATTCAATAAACCCACACCTAAAACTAATTAATTGAACTAAAAACCGACGTCACTCTTCTTGAGCAAACAAGTGGAAGACGGTGATCTAGGCAGTAGTGTTTTCGGTCCAAATCGATGGTTGGTGAGGGTTTTTTTTTTAGTCTAGGGTTGGAGGTCAGGTTATGGTAAAGAGATTTGGGCATTGGAATTTTGAGAGAAAAGGAGAAGAGAAAGAAAAGAGAAGAGAGGAGGCGGCAGAGCAGAGGGTTACTATCTTGAAATTGAATCGAAATCGAACTACTCGGTTAACTGATTTTTTGATTCGATTCAATTCGATTTTGATTCGATTTTCAATTTTTCAGTTTTTTTTCTCACCCCTAATAATGTCAATCCAAACTTCCAAGAGAAAAAAAAACTGCCAAGAAAACCATTCAAAAAAATAAAAATTAAAGTAAGTAAAAATAGAGAAAAAAAATTTTCCGTAAGTTATGTTGCTTACGTTTCTTCAAGTGCTTCCCTAGTTACATGAAACTCACGTGCTTTGAATTCAGAAAATAATATGGTCTTATTTGCAAAGAAGTTGAACCTCCCTATTCTAAGGAGGCGTTTGGTTCGTGCAAGGGAAACAGAATGGAATCAAGAAAGGGAAACAAGGGGAAAGGAAACAAAGAATCAGAATACCTTTCTCTGTTTGGTTATACTCCAGAAAGAGAATGATTTGCCCCCTAATTCCTTTTGTGACTGTTTGGTTTGATTCAGAGAATCGAAATTATTATTATTATTATAAGTTATTCATTTATTATTATTATTATTATTATTTATTATTATTATTATTTATGTATTTATTATTATTATTTATTGTTTATTTTATTATTATTGTTATTTATTTATTATTATTATTTATTTATTACACTTGGTTGGAAATGAGAAAGGGAAATGGAATAGAAAACCCTTGGGGTTGAGGAATTAGGAGGCGTTTGGTTCACGCAGAGGAAACGGAATGGAATCAAGAAAGGGAAACAAGAGGAAATGAAATAGAAAATTAGAATACATTTCCCCGTTTGGTTATACTCCAGAAAGGGAATAGTTTCCCTCTAATTTCTTTTGTGACTGTTTGGTTTGAATCAGGGAATCGGAATTATTATTATTATTATAAGTTATTCATTATTTATTATTATTATTATTATTATTATTATTAATTAATTATTTATTTTTATTTATGTATTTATTATTATTATTAATTATTATTATTTTTATGTATTTATTATTATTATTATTATTATTTATATATTGTTATTATTATTAATTATTTTATTTATTATTATTATTATTCATTTATTAATATTATTATTATTATTATTTATGTATTTATTATTATTATTATTATTATTTATTTATTTATTATTATTTATTAATATTATTATTATTACTTGGTTGGGAATGCGGGAGGAAAAGGGAATAGAAAATTCTGGGGGTTAAGGAATTAATTCAGGAGAATTGGGAAAAACTAAAACTAAAAATAGATAAAAGGAATAATTAAAAAGACCAAACAAACAACCACAAAGATTTTATTCCCTTTCTCTTTTCTGATTAACCTACCCAAATGCCCCTTAATTGTATTAAAGTTAAACATTTGGACTAAATTGTACTTTTGAGAAATGTTGGAGGGGCAAATAGAACAATTATCCAAAAATTGGTAGTAGAGAGGAAGAGAACGGGCTGACAACGCTGGTCATGTGTTGTCACATCACAAAGGTTGTGATGATTATTCAGATTAAAAGCTGAGCAGTAAAAGATCCTAAACTCCCAATCCTCTCTCACGCGCTAAACCACACTCTCTGTTGGTTTAAAAAACGATTTGAAACAAATAGTCAAATAAATGGATAATAAATCGTTGATGTATACACATTTTATGCGGTTTCGATTTCAAAATTTCGGCATAAAATTCTGCATTTTAATATCTATATATAATTATTTTACATAAATTGAATTATACAATTTTATGAAAATAACATATAAAAAGTCATATTTATTTTCCAATACAACTTCAATCTTTTTTTTTTTTCAATGAAAATTTTAAGTTATTTTATAAATTATAAAAACCAACACAATTTATATGTTGCAACAACATAATTAATTTAACTAAGAATATATAGAACTTTAAAATAGTACAAACATATAATCAATAATATTTATAAATTACTATTCAATTAATAAATTTTCTTTTCAAACATAACTTCTACGATTAATGTTGTAATAAAACAATCAATTTAACTAAAAATGTATATAATTTCAAGATAAAATAATGTCAAAACTTTCCAGAATTAAGAACATATAAATAAATTAACTACTGACAATAATAAGTAGGCTATAATCATATAAGAAAAATTCGATAAAAATTTGTTTTATAATTGTAATTTGGGCGATTCATCAATCGAACATAATTATAGTGTCATCCACTCGCCTTAACTTATTCATAACTAGTCAAATGTGTCAAATTGAATTAATTGCCAAAGTAATTAAGCGAAGGACTCGAATTAAGCGTCTAACTAAGACTAAAATTATAGTTTGAATGGCATTACAAATAAAAAAAATTACAATTAAAATATTTTTAGAATTCAAAATGAAAAATTTACTGATATACCTTTTATAGGGAAAGTTAAAAAAAAAAAAAAAAAAAGCGCAAACAGAGCTCACACTTCCATACTCACACGCTCCTGTATTTTAGAAATAGAACTCACAAATAGAACTAACAAAAATACTATGTTTGCATCACACGCGCTCCTTTGTTGAAACAATATGAGGGAAATGTACGAGTCTTTACAGTAAAACAGTATCCTGTTCAGCACTGGAATAATTGCTCCTTAGCTCTCTGTTCTCTTCTCCAAAATTGAAGCAACAACTCGCTGCTTAACCGTATCTCCTACTACCTGCGGAGTGTTTTAGGTTTTAACACTGCTTATCTTATCAAATTATATAAAATTACCATTATTTCTTATTTACTTTTCTTTAAATTTAAAATAATTTTCCATCAAATTACAAAAAAAAAAAATTTAATATTTTTTTTTGAAAGAATATGAAATAGTTTTGATAAGATTGACAAATAATTTGAGACGATGAAAAAAAAGACCAATAATAGGAAATAAATTTTTTGCCAACTATGATGTATGACATTACATATATCAGACTAAAAAAAAATTTCTATTGTTTTTTTTTTAAAATCAATTTTTTGCACATTGAAAAAATATAAATATCAAGGGGAGCAGGTAGCGTAGTTGTAGAGCAACTCCACTTGTGCCTTAGTTGCCCGGCTACGATTCCCATAAGAAGCTCTGTCTTTGGGTGCGTGAATAAAGTGTGAACGTATGTGTATCCATATTTATGGATAAAATTTCTTGACATGAAATCAATAAGCATTAAATTTTACTCGTAAATTTCTTAACATGGTATCCATTTACCCTATTTTTACTTAAAATTTTATTTTATTTTAATATCAAGAAGTGTTTAGCGTAGCCATGAGATACACTGCTTGTTAGGGGTGAGCAAAATTGAACTAGAACCGCAAACCGAACTGGAACCGCAAACCGAACTATTTCGATTCGGTTTCAGTTCGTAAAATATATAAACTGAAATATTCAGTTCAGTTTTCGGTTTGCAAAGTTGATAAACCAAACCGAATTTTACACGTAAAATGTGTGCAAAATCGATTTTGAACCACAAACTGAACCAAAATCTAACCAAAATTTGATTAACCGAATAATTTGGTTCGGTTTTCGATTTATAAATATTAAATTTGGTTTTGAACCGAAAACCAATTTTCAATTCGGTTAACCAAATCGAACTGATTCTGCTCACCCCTACTACTTTAAAATGAAAATCCAAGTGCTGGTTTGCTATAATGGGAAATTACATTCTAAACATAGACTCGATCTATGCAAGTATTTTCCTTCCAATCATACTATCCGTAGCTGTAATGAGTAGAGTGCAATGAGCTTTCGTTTACCATTGAATAGATACAATGTTATACTACGTTGTTCATTAGTAAACAAATATTTTGTTGAACCACTGAAATTAAAAATAAAATACATAAACTTAACAAGCTATGCCTTTTTTTTTCACTGTGGAAAATTAAATGATACCTTTTATATTAATATTTACGTTTATAAATTTCAATTTACTAAATTAAAAGTCTAAGATAAAGGCAATTAGGATTAAATTAGGATTACAAGCTTATTATACAAAGATAGGCCTCTCTATGGAGTTTTTTTTTTTATACACATTCTTAATCCACCCCTAAGCTTTTATGAGAAAAGTCATGCGGAACTTTTACTTTTTACATAAATATTTACATAAACTCACCCACCTAAGAGAAGAAGGGAGAAATACATGCACCTATGGCGGGGCTTTGAACCTAGACTGGGTGCCTCCACTCAGTATTGTCTAACCCCTTTGCTATTCTGGCCCGTTGGAACCCTCAATTTGTACTTTAATGGATTAACTATTTTAATCTATAAAATTGTATTTAGTGGACACTTTAACTTGCCAAATTATACTATTGAATTAACTTATAAACATTAAATCTTTTAACACATTAAATATATATGAGATATGCAAAAACTATTGTTTTCATTGTAAAATATAAAACATATCAAATCAATATTTTTCCATGTTAACAATTGTTTAATATGATGATGTAAAAAAAAAAAAATTTTAATACATCCTACATTGCATGAAAATGGTAGGATGTAGAGGTCTCGGATGCAATTACAGTCAGCTAACCATATTGTTAGCACTAACTTGGTGCTCATGGGAGGGCTACTCTGTTGTATAGTTCACATTATTATCCGGTCCGTTATTGATCTCATATTATTAAAAAAATTGAAAATAATGAAAAAAAAATTGTTTACCTTTTCTAACAAGTGTAAACAATAAATATGAGCAGGGTTTTTGATAAATTCAGGCCAACTTTCGTTTTTAGGTGATAATATCCAGCGCTTCTTAAATGTTGAAATTTGTTGGAAACTCGTTAGAATCGCTATTTATTTCCCCCAAATTTCTGGCCGATTTCATCACAGATGTCAATATAAAAAACAAAATAGATATTTAAAAAAAAAATGAAATATACAAAACAGAAACTAATTGGAAAATCCGAGGCTGCCGGAAAAATCAAATCCACGAAACCAACAAGTTGAGACAATCTTCTATTCATTTTGAGGAAGTTGAGACACCAAAAATATTGTTATCCTATCTAAATGAGAGAGCAACAAAAGATCCTCCATGCATACTTACACCCCTAATCTTATACAGTATCATTATATATAGAGAGAGAGAGAAACTCGTTTAACAAGAATCCAGCTCCACGAATGACTTCGGTCTTTGAACACACAGCACAGAGTCCTATGTTAGACACCCTGCCAAACAATATCTTTTGATAACAGGAAAAACAAAATCTTTGCAAAGCCACAGCCAATCACAGATTGCCTTTCAATTTTTTAATTATTTCAGTATATTGTATATTTATTTGTTCAATACATAAAAATTGCAGTTGAGAATTCTACTATATGATTCCTTCATCAAAATGCTCAGATTTTCATTTACCAAAGTAATTATCACCATTGTTATTGTATTATCTTGAGCTTCAACCATTCTAATTCCTTACACTAATTCGAATTTATCTGCAATTAATATAGGATTTGCACTATCTCATTAACTCTAGCTAGCTTTATGTCACAAGATCTTGTAAGAAGAAAAATTAAATGAAGTTGAAGAAATAAAATGTTTTACTGTAATTAGACATGGAAAAGCACAGTTATACGGAACAGGCAATGAGTATATAACTATAAATATATCCATGCATAATTACATACAAAACAGAGACCAAGTCAAAGAAAGAAAAGTCAAAAAAGAAAAAATGAAATACAGGAGAGGAAACTGAAGGAAAAAGACAGAGCAATTCTGCAACTTACCTTTCTCTTTTATAAAGTATTGATTGCACATCAGCACTGTTACTTACTTACTGTTAGTTCATTTCTTTCTCTCTTTCTTTCTTCTCCGAGTCCCCATGTAAAGTAAGTATATTACTTGTTCTTCTGTTCTTATACAATATTCTTACGTAACTGAGAAGATAAAAGATGTGAAATTACAGAGATGCGTTCTTGGAGCTTCATGGTTTTGTCACATTACATACTCTCTCAGTCTGTACTTTCCCATTTCCTTCTATCAAATCATCTGTTTCTGATAAGCTAATCCTACACTTCTTCACCCTTTTCTTTTCCCAATTTATTAGTTAATCTTATTATTTTACAATTAAATTAGTGATTCCATTGTACTCTGTCATGTTCCTGTTGGTAACTTCCTTTTAATCAAATATATATATATAATTTCTTTCTTTAACTATATATTGGAACTAGACATCTTTTTTGGAATGTCAGTACTTTCTGTGACACATTTATTTTCTATCCCTTTATCTTTTTTCACACTATATATAAAAAACTTCATACGTATTTCTCTTCCACATTGTCTACTTCCATCACTTCCCTTACCTTCTCTTCACCTTCTACTATTTGTCTTTTCTCCCTTATACTCTTTGTTTCTCATCAGAATGAGGTTCTTTTCAATGGCATTTTCACCTAACAGAAAGTACCAACAGAATGGATTTTATCATAAATGGAGAACGAAGTATACACTAGAGTCATTGTAATGGTGCTATCTCACCTGAGCTTCTCAAATTTTTTTCTAATTTTTTAGAATAGTACCAATGGGATGAATAATATAAATATCGAATCTTTGATTTGAATACTAGTCCATCCCTTGTTCTTTTCTTTTTTCTTGACCTTGCAAGGCTTTTAAGTTTTTTAATAACTATTACGGCTGCAATGCTTGCAGTTAATAGTTTATTAATTTTGTTTTATCTTAGCCATCCATCCCATTTTGTAATTTGTAATCTATTCCTCCTGAGCTATGTTTAGAGTTAAGGTTTTTATGAGTAATACATGAACTTTGTTCGCATCTGGGTTACAGAAGTAAGGTAGCTTTCTTTCATTTTAATCTCTTTTTATGTTACGGTATTGTCTGTATGGTTTGACAAAATAAATGTAAAGCTAGAGGTTTGCAGTAAGGAAGATGAAGGGGTTACTTGCAGCAAACACCACCATAACCTATAAATTTTAGAAAAATAAATTGAAATCTGTTCTACATTTGTGTTTTTAAGCATAATATTTGTTGTAATAAGCATAATAAGTTGATTCCAATTTCCCTGGACTAGATTTGAATTTATGGAAGTTTGATTTTTTTTTTTTTTCCAATACTTTTGGGAATGAGAAGAAAAAAAAAATTTAGGAATTTTAAAAAATTACCTGGAAAAAAGAAAAATACAAAAGCAAACAAAATATAACTAAGACAAAATAAAATAAGAGAAAATATAATATATTTTTAAATTGTACTATCAAAATTTTGAAACAGTCAAATCATAATTTCGAACAGAAAAATAGACTGTAAGTAGCAGCACACAAGCTTAAAGATATCGTAACATTTAGCAAAAATTAAATTTCATACTATTTGATTGTTGATTCATGTTTGACTATAACTATTAATATTTCATACTATTTGATTGTTGATTCATGTTTGCTATTAATTCATCCATCAAGAATAAATTGAGTTTGGTTTAATTGGATCTGATTATTTTTTTAAAAAATATTTATAGAAATAAATCAAAATAATTATTTAAAAGAAAAAATTATAAATATAAATTAAAATAATTATTTTTATAATTCTATTTTGGCTTTATAGAATAGAAAATAGTGTGAAAAATTATTTTGATTTATATTTATAATTATCATAGATTTTTTATTAAACTAAATTAATTTCAAAATTGAAACTACTCATTCTAAACTTTTTTCTATTTTTCATTTCAAAAAGATCTAAGTGATGTTATTGGTTTTTTTGTTTATACCATAAATAGATTAAAGTTTATAAATGTTACATGTTAAAAATTATGCATCTTTGAATTGTTAAGAAAAAAATGTTTAAAATAATAATATTGATTTTTATTTTTATTTTATCAAATTAAAAATTTTTAGTTTGTTTTAGGTCTTTATTAATATTAATATATTTTTATATTATAATTTTAAATTTTTACCTTTTTATTTTACAGTTATTAAGTATGAAAGTAGAGTTATTGGTAACAAAAATTCAAAGTGCAGTAAAATTGAGTACCAAAATTTTAAAAAAGATAAAAAAGAAAATTCAAGTCAACTAGAGAGACCAATTTTATAAATTTTTTATATCTGCCGTTGTCAAATTAACGGCAAAATGTTAATGTTAATGACGTGGTGACTAAAATGTATATTTAGGACAAATGGTAGTAATGACACAACAATTATACCAAAATAAAGTAATGAAATAATAATTATAACCAAATATCAGTAATGAAATAATAATTTTTCCTAAGATTTATAACTTTGATAATCTTATTTTTTAACATTTGGCAACAGACTGGTATGAACGATCAGATTTCACACTAGCTGATTTTACAAGCATTAACCAAATTACAAGAAAAAATTGAATGGCATTTCTACTGTTTTCAGGATCAAAAGAACAGCAAAATCCTGAGTATATTCTATATGGGTAGCCACTTGAGAGATGTGTTCTTATTTACAACCAAGAAAGATTACAACTTTTTTTTGTTTTTTGACCAAGAAAGATTACAATTTGCTGGCTTGAATTATGAACAAACGAAATGGTGCTGAAAATTTTTCTTTTCCTTTTATCATTAATAAAAAGTAGTCAAAAAGGGCAATAAAAGAATTTGAATGAAATGTCAGCTTCCAGATCCTATAGTTACGTATTGATTGATTGCAGATAGCCAAGACCTCCTCCGCCTGGAGTCATTGCTTGAAGTGGATCGTCCTAGTCTTGATCTTGAAAACCTCACTAGCTGTTCCCGTAGGTTCCGGTCAATGTTACAAGGAACTAAAGAAGGACTTGTGTCTGGAGTTCCCAAGCAACATCTTGTATTAAACTTCATTGATGGGAACTTCTGGCTACTTAAAGAGCGGAAAGAAGATGAAAAAGGGGACATTTTGGTGCATCCAAAATCTGGCTTGCAAAGTGGGGTAATCATCGATGTAGGTTCTGGCTCTTCGCCTGAACACGAGCAGAAGGCTAGGGACAAGCTTGTTCTTCCAATTGTCTTCACCGTTGGCCTTGTTCTTGCAAGCTTCACAAACGAAACTATGCCATGGCGACAGAGAGGACAAGTGAGAGAACCTGGCGGACCTTGAGCAACAGCTGAGGTGCAAAATGTAGAACAGAGATATAAGGCACACCATGTGCAAAATTCATGACCGCAACCTGCATCATTCAATATCATATTCTTTTACTTCTCTTAATCCTTAGGATCTATCCAAGCAAGCAGAGGCTTCTAGTTCAGGTTTCCAAAATTATATATATGTAGCATGCTATTGCTGGAATAAGAAAATGAATCTTAATAGTATAGTATAAAGTTGAATTTGTACAAATTTACATGAATTTCACCAACAAAATTCATTTATAAATTAAATTTGACATTTGAGTATCACATGTATTAAACAGAAACCAAATGCAAACTCACTAATTTAAGTCAAGTCTACCATCACTTCAGTCTAAACAAAGTTAGTTTTCAGTAGAACTAAAGATGCTCTTAAAAAATTGTGTATACCAAAAATGTGAATTGTGGGCTTGCAAATGGATTCTACAAAATTTACGTTATTTATTTATACCAAACAAACTTCTAAAGTTTGTATTTGTAATGGTTACATGGATTTATTTATACCAAGCAAATTCTCAAAAGGAAAACAGTTGTCACATGCTTCACTAAAACTGTTACGATCTCAACTTTGACCATCAACAAATTTGAAATTTGTAGGACTTTCAGCTCTGTTATTAGTCAATTCATATGCATTGTTATTAAGATGTTTGAAATCTGATATGAAGTTTGAAAAGAAAAAAAAAAAAAAAGATCCCTTTGTGCAATTCAGCTAACTTTTGTAATGAATTTGATAACACCATTCCTTGTAGATCTTTAAGTTGCCTTCTAATGTTTGGGAATTAAGTACAATGCGTCAGTTCAGACGAAAAGGAAAACCTACAATACTTGTGGTTTTCCAATATAACTTTATAACCTGATTTTTTTTTTTAAAAAAAAGCAGGTTATAAAAAAAAATCAGCACCGCAGCACCACAGGTAGAAAACCTATTGCCAATGCAATTATATGATACTATTAGTTACCATCATGGAAATATCACCGATTTACAGGATTCAATCGCAGTCCACAAATGCCCATGCATCTGTCAACTGCATTTTCCAGTGGCAAAGGCATATACCAATATATTTATGCTCAGGAAAAAAAATTTGACATATTACAGCATAAAAACTTATGTTTTTAAGAGCTAAACCTAAAACGAAGATATAGACATAAACTACTGGAGGAAGTTGTTACAGATCCAAGGATTGGATATTAGCAAGGGAATGCTATGGACAGATTAGAATAAAGGCGAAGGATCTAGGTAACAGACCCTACTTAAAAGTTCGACCAGGATTGAGAAAAAGGATTCATATAGCTGACCCCAACTAATTAGGGATTAATGGTTGGTTGTTCTTGTTGCTTCCTAAAAGAGCTCAAACAACGGGAAACAAGTCTGACACTGAGGATTTAATCCATTCTGTCTTCCTTAGCTTGTGAGAATCACAATTAGCAAAAGAAGAATATGTATTATTGAGTTATTCTTTTGTTACTGTTGTTCGGCAATTAAATCAACCTAAATGTAGGAGATGCAGAATAAAAAAAAAATTATTTATGTCCAAAAATCCTACAACAGAAGGATCCTGAAAGATGCAGTAGCTGTAACTCTTATGCCAAATCATACAATCAATTCATCATTAGCTCAGGAAGTTCAATATGGCTCCGGCAATTGACTTAATACCACTTATCCAAGGAAATGTGTTCAAATAACTCGTCTTTTCTCATAACATAGCATAGCAAGTGCTGCTTTGCACTGTGATGACATTAGTTTTCACAAACTTGAAGGGAATATGGGACATCATTAAATGGTAAAAGAAACTTACCTTCCGCAGCTACTGTGCATGTCCTTTCCAGACAAACAACACATGGATCATTGCATGTGGTTAGCAAATCATTGTTCCTCCATCCACATTCTCTGTAAAAAACCCATAAATGAAATCACTATGATATATAACCAACTCCTCAACAAAGTGCATAGCAACGCCACAATACGTATGACAAAAGAAAATAAATTATCTATATTGCTTGAATCCCTTCACCACTTTGTTATTCAGAGTGAATTCTCCAATATATTATAGCAACGTAACTGAAAAGAATAAATTTTTTGCATTAATTTGATCCACACAGTATCTACTTTCCATTAACCTACTGTGGTTTGGATATGGTGACTCAGCAACACATCTAAGGCATGAGTGTATGATAAAAGGGTAAATGACTTTACTTGGATAAGGTAATTTATTGGATTCAAGACACATGATTGTTTAATAACGAAATGTGTATAAAGAGAAACTTTATATGACACCAGTGATTTGTCTTATGTTCCAATTTGCTGGTATAAATTTCAAATAGCATCCCTTTTTACCCATTATCCTTCATGGATTTTGTACTAATAATCCAAGGCACTGCCAACATCTGCACTCTTAATCATACTTCACTTGGGCAACTAGAAATTACAAGTGAGATAATGCTAGATTAAAAACTCTTAAGCATGTGACCCTAAACCCCTAACAGGTCTGAAGAAAGGTAAGGATAAAATCTTCAAAATTAGGCTGCTGCAGTGTAAATAGCCAACAGAATATGATGACACCAAACTCACCTAGCAATTTTGATAATGCTCATGAGGGGAAGAGACAGAAATGTTGAAGGACACATTTGTGGCACACATTCTGGTTGTATACTAAGTATCTCCTCAAGTTCATTTCTATGCCAGGAACCAGCAACCATCAAAGGCGTCCATCTTGAGCCAAAGAAAAGAAACACCAGAAAGGGAAGTCAGCAAACTTGAAATGATAAAGGCAATCAGCATACAGGCAATATGCTTAAATAATCTAAAACAATTATGCTACAACTGACAGTCTCCATGATGCACCATGAAGTTTGGAACCAAAAGTCAATGGTGAATGGCTTTTGTCCAATTTTCAGGATACAAATATCCCCATCGTGATTAAATGAGGCCAAAAAGGAATGGTCTTTCGACTGTATGTAAATGCTCTTTAATGTCAATAACATTGCAGATGTAATGTAGTTAATCACCTTATTTTCAGAACATAGATGCTTAACTGCATAGTGGATGCAAATCAGGCATTGGGGTTTCACCAAAATGTCACAATTCATCATTATAAAAGTGAGTTATAATACTAGACATTGCAATTCAGGTCAAACAGTGCAAAGCTAGGACATATAATGCAGGCTTCATTCGGATGTGGACAAGGGATCGACAGGATGGTACATCTTGTTCAGTTACCAGTCAAATTTTGAATTAACAGACATTTGATATTTGAAAACAAAAATAACGGCAACAGGTGTCAAATGTACAAATGCAAGGCAATATCAACACCATAATTATACAAATAAAGAAAAATCAATGAAGCTAATTGAAAAAATGAAAATTAGTTCAAAAAAAAAAGAGAATGTGAAGCAATAAAATTATTTTATCACTTTTGATGATCACTTATTAGCCATTTTTCCATCTGGTATCCACCCAGTAACAAGTATTCAACACTAAGCATACTATATTTACTGTTACCAATAGGTCTAACACTAGATTCAGCAACTGCTGTAGATAATATAAGGATACACCTAGCATATAGAACCTCTGGTAATAAAATTTGTTGGTAATTAAAAGTTAATCCACCTTAATTTCAGAAAACTGAAGCAATAAAAAATGTAACTCGCTTCAAATTTTGAATTAAATCAAGTGAAGCACGGAATTAGAAATAACAAGTTTCCCTCTGGATGTTAAGAATAAAACATTCTATCTGATTTGAATGTAAAATTTTAGTTTCATTACTGTAATAGTTGCTGGTTCCATCATTAAACCTTGTAACAGTAAAGATATCATATGTGGGAGTTGAACGCAAGAAAAATGATTTGTCAAGAATTTCTCAATAATTGAGCAGACATAAACAAGCATCTTCAAATATTCTACTTTGATATGTTTGTACAATTATGAGAAAACAATTTTGCTGTTTATTCTATAACTTCACATTATTAACCATGATGCAGATCTCTAACATGTCCAAGCTCCAGATGTTCAACATGCCAGATCTATTCTATGGGAGATATATACTTCTTCAACATAAGGTAATGCCCAAAAACAATAATAATAATGCAAAATATGCTCCAGTGTCATTCAGCAGCAAAATTGATGGCATATAAAGATTGCTTCTAAAACAAAGGGATGCTATATGTAATTTAGTACATGAACATTGCATATTTCAAGATATTAGTAGTAGAAATATGAGATGTTGGCATACCCATTTGCATTTTCTGCAGTCAGACTGGCACCCCTGGCAATCAAAATCTGAACAATAATAGTTATGAAGATTGTAAAGCTTCAATGTAATTAAAACATCATGATTGAATTAAGAGTTTTCCCTTCTTTAATAGGAAACAAACATACTTGACAACATTGTGCATTTCCACCACATGCAGCATAATGAAGAGCTGTGCTTCCAGCACCTGAAAAGAGATGTAGGCATACAACATTATAGAAGACTTGATTAAGTTGCTAATAGATCCAATCCAGAACAATGGTAAGCTTAAGGAATTAACATCCTGCCCACAAGTATGAAATCACAAAGAGAATTTTTTGATTAGTAGCTGGCTGGAGCATCATTGGATAGCCTCTAATGCTGTAAAGTATCATCTTTATTTGCCATGATGATTTGAAACAAATTTAAAAATTGTCAAGTCTAAAAGCCTCAAACTACAGGGCAGACAGGGTGTGAAATGCATATGACATTATGGTTTTTGAAGTTTTCAATGTTGTGCCAAAGTCAGAGGCATGTCAATTTCAAAGTAGTACCAGACCTAAAAAAAAAGACCAGAATTGCACCTCATTACTTTCTGAATAAAATTAACGATATTGACATGAACGATGGACAGTGATTATGTATGTGCAAGGAAAGGGCATTACCAATTAGATCAATGGTAGCTCCATCTTCCACAGTAACCTCAGAGACAGAAGCGCCCAAATCCAAGAGTAGTTGTACAGTTTCTACATGCCCATTTAGTGCTGCCATGTGCAGAGCAGTCATACCTCCGTCAGCAGTTTTATTAATTACTTCATTTAGACCACTGATACAAGAAAAATGGTGCCAAAAGGAAAATCAAGAAAGTGTAATGAAGCAAAAGAAGGGGCGGAAAATTGAGAAGTGCAGAATTAGAACTAAAGGTACCATTTGTCGAACTCTGAGACGGATTCACTGTTGTTTGATCTTTCCCTCAATATATTCCAACAATCTGGAATGCTAGGTATGTAATCAGCAAGGAGGAGACGCACACAACGCGTATGGCCATTCAGAGCAGCTAAGTGGAGTGCAGTACCCCCATTAAGATAATCGGATCTGTGAATCTAAAGTCAAGGATCCAACAAAATTTTCATAATCTCAATATTAAAATCCTTCCAACTATTCATGGTTAATGTGATTGAACTGAAAGGAAAATACTTACATTGGCTTTAAAAAGCATCAGAATCAGAACAACTTCCCAATGACCATGTTGACAAGCTTGCATCAAAGCAGTCTGTCAAATAAAAACTTAATGGTTCATTGTTTTGTAGAGAAGTAAAGCTGGTATGAATATTCTTAAAAAGGAACTACTAGAAGTGAATGGAGCAAACACAGAAAGAAAACTTTGGTGATTTGGGAAAATCAAAATGAGCAACAATGTTAACTTTACCTGCCCCCGATAATTCCTCAGATTAATGTCAACTCCAGACTCAATCAAGAGAGAAACTATCTAAAGCAAAGTAAAATCTCGGTTAAAAATACACAGTAGAATAGCAAACATGTGCCAGCAAAAATCTTACTAACACTATGAAATACCTCATGGTGACCTTGAGCTGCAGAGTAATGTAATGGAGAATTTCGAACGCCAAATGTAGAATATCTTGCAAGCCTTGGATTGCATTCTAACAAGGCTTTAGCTTCTTGAAGATCTCCATCTCTTGCTGCAGAAACTAACCGTTCCCCAGATGCAGAACAACCAAAAGAATTACCCATGATGCTCAGAAATTTCATGATTTCTAGAGCTCCACAGTTCTTTGAAGTTGAACAAATGGAACGGTGAAAAAGAGTTTAATTAAAATTTTAAATTTCAAGCAATTAAAAGCTTCTACAGCTACAAAGACAGTTGATTAAAAGGCATCAATAGTCTTCAGTTCATAAAAAATTCCATGGTATCCACCAAACTAACCTCCACCAATAACTCACTAACTGATCAAAATGATTCGTTGAAACAGTCAGAATCTCACTGACTTTTGATATTACCTAAGGCGAATTACAAAAGACTCCTGTTGACTTACAGATGAAAGAAAGAACAAAATGGTTGGGTCTTTTAACCACTTCTCAATTAAAAATCACAACAAGAAATAGGAAAAAACAAAAATCACAATCTGAATGTGACCCTCTTCGTGAACTTCGAGAAACCCAACAAACATACTTGACAAAAATAAAATTCAAACAATTTTCAAAGCAACATTAATTTTCCCCAAATCAGACAATGATTTCCGCTTCGGACTTCCCGAACAAAATTATTGTTATTAATATCAAATACAAATACAAATACAAATACATATTCAATTAAACAAAATCAAAATCTCTAAAACCCACATCTTGATTTTTCTTCAAGAGTTCAAAATCTTTGATAAACAGTTCAAGATAAGGAAAAATATACATGTATACATTTACCTTAAAGAGTAAAAGCTCCAGCGCCCACTTCAAAATTCATAACGAACCAGCAAAATCTAGTATGCCCATTCCCTCAAAGAATCAAAATCTTCAGAAACAGAGATTTTAGAAAAAAATAAACAAAACTTTGGATAGCTGAAACAAAATCTTAACAAATAAGATCAGAAAAAAAAAAAAGGAAAAGTATAATATTAATTAGTATAATTCGTGGCAGAAAAGAAGGAAAGCACTTTCTTATACACTTGCCAATGTTTATTTTTGCTAAACAATAAAAAATTGAAAGAGATGAAATGAAAAATAATAAAAAAGAACGCGACTTTTTAACTGCAACATCAACTAACAAATAATAATACTTAGAGCCTGCATGAAATGCGTGTTTCGTGGAGGGAAAATCAAAAGGTCAGCTCAGCTCAGCTTTTTGCTCGCATCCTCCTTATACTATTTATTAATTTATTTATATTTATTTTAGTATATAATATTATCTTAATATTAATCATTTAAATAAAATTTTTTAAAAATCTCATTTACTTTAATTTTAGCAGCTGATTATTGACTTATTTACTATTTCATTGACAATAAAATATAATTTTATATTCTATTTTAAAAAAAATAAAATATAATTTAGTATAACAAAATTTACAATTTTTTAGGCAAAATTATAAATTTGTCCCTAAAATTTGTCTAAATGTATTGTTGTCTCTCTAATTTTATAATAGACTCTTTCATTTCTATAATTTAATTTATTAGTAGAATAATTTTTTCTTCTTTTAAAACAACATCCTATTTTTCAATTATGTTCGTGCTAATTCCTTAATTAACTTTACTAAATATATAAATTATTGTCTATTCTAAAACTATTTGTAATTTTTTTATTTGTAATTCCAAAAATTAATTTTTAACCATTCCTGTAAAATAAAGATACAAAATGATTTTCTAACAAATTTGAGATTTATGATTCGAAAAAATTATAAATCCTTCTTGAATAAACAATATTAGTAAGTTTGATAAAATTAAGTACGTAATTAGTCGGAAAATCATTAAAAAATAGAATATTATTTATTGAAGGACAAATTAGACTAATAAAATCAAAATATATAAATAAAAGAGTCTATTTTCAAAAACTAAAAAGATAAAACAGCATATTTCAACAAATTTTGAGAATGATTTATAATTTTTTCTTTTTTTTTCAATAAAAGATATTAGTAATAAAAAAAATTTCATTTTTATTTAATAAAATGCAAATAATATAAAAAAATAATTGCTGTTTTGAAAACAATAAAAGCAAATAATAATGGAACATCTCAATGGCATCCAATGATTAGAAAACAAGAATGTCTCTATCACCACCTTCCTTCCAACATGAGTTATTTACCATTTCGTCCTTAACATTTGACATAATATATTATCAATCCTTATTGTTTATAAAATGCATTAGTTGGTTTTTAAATTTTTTAAAAAATTCAAATTTTAACCTTTACACTAATGTGAATTTAATCTTCCATAATTTTAAAGAAAAACTACATATTAACTTCTAGTTTCCTTATATGTGACTAGCACGATCATCGATAAAAAGTACTTATTAATCTCCAATTTCGTTGTATGTTACTAAGAACGATTATAAATGTCCAATTTATTCATTTTCATATTCATTCGGTTTATATGAGATAAATAAAATTTGCCCCGAGGTCGATTAAAAACAAATTTTCCCGTGACGGATGAAAACATTAGTATTTGCAATTTGATTCACTTTACATTTTTATGTTAAATTATATATAGTAATAAAAAATTAAATTATATACAAATTGTTATGGGTTAGGTTGCAGGGCATACATCCCATTTATCAAACAAAGCAGGTGAATATTACCGAATCTGCCCAATCAGTATCCTTACTTGTTGCCTTAAAAAACAAAAAGGGACCTAACCATTTTAAAAGGGTCTTAGCCAGGGTAAATTTCATTAATAGTCCCTGAATTTTGGTACCTATAACAGCGACACTCTTGAACTTCAATTTATAATCTAAACATCCTCTAACTTCAATTTAATTTCACTTGTCTTTCTCTTGATTGATTTTTTCATATTCCAACCGTTGATGTGCATTAAATAGTATTAAAATTGACATACTAGCATCTGACTTAAAATGCCACAGGTACAATAATTAATTTATATTCTAAAAAAAGGGAAAATCTTCTTCTTCTTCAATGAACAAAGACAACCAAACTCCAAAAACCTTAACTCTTACTTTTAAATAAAAAAAAAAAAGTCTACTTCTTCAACTCTAATTCCCTTCTCATGGGAGATTATGCGATCAAAGATGAAATGCTTATGAGATATTAGGGGAAAGTCAAAGCTCTCTTAGATAAGTTGGAATATTTAGGCAAATGACTGTATCGATATTTCGAGATGAGAACCAAAAAACCAATGTGTTGGCCAAGAGAGTGGCCCGTAGAGTGCCATGTATGGCTCCTTAACAAAAACCCTAAGTTGTTCCAGTTACACAGCAAATGAGATAGCAACCCTCTCATGTTGTGGATGCCCCAATATGAAGGTTTTTGGAAATTAGAGAATTACCATAAGACAACACACAAATAATTAAAATATGCAGGGAAGTGGTATCGTATGCCCTTCATGAAAATATTTCATACAAAAGGATAAAGTTGCACCTATGGTCTCGGTACATAAATGATGATAAGGCATATTGCATTCTCTGGATGGTGCATACGAGGATTGAAAGGGCTCCTAAAGGGCTCAAGCTTGTGCCTGAAAAAAGGCGCTCAAGCTTGTGCCTGGATGGTTGACTATGAAGAAGTACGTCCTAAATTTTATCTGAAACTACCTTAATATCAGGTCTTTGACTCAGTTTAGAGTCAAGCACAATCAAAGTTGCCCTTCTCGAGATATGGCCCTTTGTTGTATGAGAAGTTGACAACTTAAGACCTTATTTCTGCTTCAAAGAGGCATAGAAATTTTTTTTTGTAGTAGTAGTAATGGATTTTTCTCAAAACTTGCCAAATTCTTTCATTTTATGTCCTTCAAAAATACTTTCTTGGTCCTTCCAACACCTCTATTGAAGTACATTTTTTGCACTATATTAGTTAAGGACTTTTGGCCCATTTCTCTATACGGCATAACCATTCAAATTTCACAATTCTCTTAATTTCAAATGCCGGCTAGCAATTTTTGAGCATATAATTGCTCAAGTCAATCATTTTCCCCAAGTTAATTTGATTCTTGAACACAAATAATTAATCACTAAATTCGATGCTCCATTCTGGTCGCTTAAACCCTCGTTCAACCAATGATCAAGCTACGGTATGTTCTAAACTTGGTCTCAATTTCCATTTTAATCTTTATTCTTCTTAATTGCTCCTTTTGATTTTCTTTAAATTAATTAATCCTAATCAATCACTTGGGCCAAGGCCGGCCCTGAGCAGGGGCGCCCGCCCAGAGCCCATAAAATTTTTTATTTGTTTTCCCTAAGTAATGTATAATTTATAGACTCAACTGAAAACCCTTAAATAAGTTTAGGTTTAGATTGTTCCCTCTCATTGAAAAGTGCAAAAGTCACAAATGATAGCCTCTGCAAAAATCTGTTTGGTGGAAAGGATTGATTTTGATTTGTGGGACTCTTCCGTTCTAGGGCTTGCTTTACAACCGTGTCGCATTTGCATTACTCATCACCGGTAGAGCCCTCGCACTCTGTCGTCAGCTTCTTACTGTGTTTAATCTATATTGTTATTTTTTTTATTGTTCTTTTTCTATTTATTTTAAAAAAATTGGTTTCCAATAATAGATACGGGTTAATAGCTTGGGTCAATGGTTTGGGTTGTATCCGATCTATGAAATCGGACCCTTTATAAACTGTTGTTAGTGTTTAACCATCGTCAGCCTCATGTTAGAAAATACAATTCTTTCATTTGTTATTATTTTCTTCCCCCTTTTCGTCTTGCTTTTCCATTCATTATTGTATTCTTTACTTAAAATCTTTTTTGTGATTGTCTTAAAAGAAGGATTGGAATTTTGGGAAAAATTATTAGAGGTCACTAGTAGTAGTTTTGATTTGATTTAAAAATGTATAGTTCATGCTAGTAAGAAATATGTGAATACCAAGTTTTTATAAAGATTAAGGAACTAGTTACAAAGATATTTATTTTCTAAAATCATTTGTTATTTAATAGGATTGCTCAAGTTTTTGAACCCACAAGGATTCATTCCCAAGGTTTAAAGGAAGGAGATAATTGATTATGATGATATTATCCCTCTATTAGGTAAACATCTATAACTTAGTTGTAAACCTTTTGCAAGTAAATTTTAAACTAATAGTATAGCATTTATTGAATTTTGTAAACATGTAGTTAAAATTGGAAAAAAATAAAAAAAAAACAACTGAAAAACTACAAAGAGTGCTACAACCTCTAAAACAAGGATTGAGAAATGAAAAATATAATGTCAAATACTACTATTAAACTTTTGAGGATAGAAGATGATTGACCAATTTATCTAAATCCATAGATGATGAACCATTTGGACTTGTGGCTTCTTCAGCCAATTTTCTCCATTCCTTTGCTCTATTCATCAATTTTTTGCCTCTCTCTCCTTCCATA
>CATIWJ010208991.1:0-13520 GCA_949640765.1 Croton laevigatus | reverse complement strand
GTAGAGCTAAGCTAATAGAATAATTCAAATACAATAAAAAGCTTATCCAAATCCTAACCAAACTATGATTTGCACAATCCTTATCTCTCCATCTTTTCACTCAAATTCACATAGATACTATTATCCTTATCTTTAACAATGCTAGTTTATTGCTTATTTTTTATAATCCTTTTTTTTTTTTTGTCCCTTTCCACAGTTTCTCTAATCTTATAAGCCAGGTGACCATCCAGGAACCTACCTTTCAGAGTATAATTGTTGTTTACAGGTAACTTTTGTTTCTTCTTTTTCTTGTCATCTACGTAAACTTACATTTGAATTATTCGTGAAAGGTTATATGGTAAATTGTTTCATTTCTGATAACCAATTTGCTCTTTGTTATCATTGTTCTTTGAGCCACAAACTTAAAAGTGAGCCTGGCTGGTATTATTCAGTTTTCGTGTAGTAAAGAACTCCTTTCTCATTGGAGGAAGCAAGGCACTTACTGGGACATATTTCCATAAATAATGCTGCGAATATTGCTATGCTTTTTCCATCAGAAAAAAAAAAATTATAATGTGAAAATCTTGAAAATAAATATTGGTGATAGCGTAAATCTGCAGGAGAGCAGGTTCCAAAAAAGAATCTGAGAGGAATATATATGTGAAGCATTTCAGAAACATTCCAATGGCAGATATGGAGATAGCACTCGTGAGTTGTTACTTATTATTTTATATTTATTTCATTTCTGGTTTCTTTTTCTGTTTATTTGATCCTGGAACCTACTAATTAACAGCCAGAAAAAAAGAATCCGGGTTTAACACCAATGGATTGGGTCAAATTCATTGGTTCTGCTGCGGTTGGACTGGTCAGTATTTCTATATCCATGAAATTGAACGCAGACCAAGTTTTCTTCATTTTAACCCTTCAGGTGACATGAAGAATGTGCTATTTCTACAGGTTACAGTAATTGGTTCACTTTCCGTCCCCAAAGCTGATTTACGTGTCATTTTTGCTGTCCTGTCATCAGTGGTTGGTTATTGTGTTAAGACATACTTCACGTTAAGTTTCTTTATCTTCTTGTTGACTTGGTTATAAATCTGGTCTTGTTGTATGATAATGTTCGCTTGTTTCTGATGCTTATTCTGGGAAAATTATCCGTGTTCACTAAATTTAGCACTTTGTTTCAAGTTCGCTACTACAGCATTTTGTGTCAATTTTTAATTTGAATTGATTAATATCATACTAGATATTTACATTCTGCAAACCATACATATAAAGGCTAAAGTTTCTGAATTTCGTCACAGGTTTCAAAGTAACTTGGTTTCATACCAGAGTTTAATTACTCAGTCTGTTTATGACAAACAATTGGATAGTGGAAGAGGAACTCTTCTTCACCTGTGTGATGATGTGATTCAACAAGAAGTAAGCAGTAAGCAAGAAACTTCAAAATATTTCCAAGTCATTATCTAACTTATTAAGTTTGTGTCTTGTTCATTGTTCAGTTATGAAGATGTTAACACACACACACAAACACATACATATATATAATGCATTTATATGCAGTGCAGATCCAAAGTTTTGTATCCCATTTTAATATAATTTTGAACGTACAGGTAAAAGAGGTGATTGTTTCATTCTTTATATTGATGCAACAGGGGCAGGCTGCTAGACAGGTAAATAAACTCTTCCATGATTTCGGCAGCGTGTAAATAAAACACTGATGCATATATATAATATCTTTGCAATGGTCTAAAGTAGGAACTTGACCGTCGGTGCGAGGAATTCATTAAAAAAGAATTTGGTGAAGACTGTAATTTTGATGTAGATGATGCTGTTCAAAAGTTAGAAAAGCTGGGAATTGTTACACAGGTGAATCTTCTTTTCTTTCAAAATAACTTATTTTATCTGAAATTTGCGTTTACTGAAATTGATTGTGAAATCAGGACGCAAATGGAATGTATGCATGTGTAGATTTGAGACAAGCTAATGAGATAATAGGCACAACCACAGAGGAAGTTGTTCTCAAGGCCAGACATGGTAGTATCTCTTCTAGATACTCTGGATTGGGGGGCTCTTCACATGCCCTCCTCTTCTAGGAACAAGAGTCATAACACAATTATTCTGGCTATTTCATACCACATTTTATGTGCTTCGTCGCTAAACTGGAGATCCACCTTGCTGTAAATGCATATATAATCCACCAAATCCATCCTCCCAATGCTAAAAAGAATGATTCATCATTCCTTTTTTGTCCATGTAAATAAGTACATTGTTCCAATTTTGTTAGCATTAAAAATGCAATAGATTGTGTGGAGTGAAGGCAGTAGTACATAACTTCAAATTTGAAATTTTTTTTTTTTTTAATGTTCTGTGTAGTAATTCATTTTGTCTCTGGTAGTAACTTCAAATTTTGTTTTTAGCTCATCAAAGATATTCATTCAATATAAGATTCTTTGGATGCACAGGATCTACAAGCCGGTGGAGAAAGTACAGTAAAAGCTAAAATTCAACCCAGATTTTAATGATGAATAGAATTCATAATTTTTAATAATCCTTGCAGTGAACCTGATTCAATCTAAAAAGAGCTATACACTATCAATTATACTTTTGAGTCCCCAAATTGTGACAGTCATAGTACAAGAGCTACTAATTCCTTGACCTTTGTCTGCTCTGTAAACTGTAATAAGAGCATATGTGAAGGTCCAAACTTGACAAACCCACCCTTAGCGAAAAAATCTCTGCTCCAGAGGTCCTGCAACATAAGATGATTGAATGGTGAGACCAAATTATTCTCTTTGTTTCGTCTAATTTGAGCCGAAAAATGGAAGACAAACTATATAATACTAAGAACTCAAGAAAAAGAGAAACCTCTTTGCACAAATGAAGAATATGCCCTCTATGTCCGTAAGGCTTCAAGTTAGCCAATAATAGTTTTGGCAGAATAGCTCCAACTGCAGCAGCATAGCTTTCATATTTTCACTGCCTTGACAAGCTGCGAGTAAATTGTTTCAGCCAAAATTACGGAGCAAAAGAAGGAAGAGGATGTAATAGTTTTAGTGTTGGCATATGAAAATTGAACTCTATTTAACAAGAAGAGAAAAAAAATTCAAATTATTTTGCATCCGTCCTTGCCAACCTTAATTTTGGAAGCTGACAATTCGACTACCGTCCCAAGCAACAAATGCACCTGTAGACCATAAAATACAAATGCAAATTATTGAGAAAATGCAGAATACTTGATGCTGTAGGAAAGTTGAACACCTCGAAGCGCCAAACAACCCTACCTAAGCCTTTTCCAGGCAAGATCTCAGCCTGATCGTAACAAGCTTTAATTAAAGAAATAGGACCGGCTTAAAAAGATGGAGATTTTCTCTCTACTAGCTGCCCCGCTCATAGAATGGATCGCTCAAGAAGAGCACTTTTCGGGCTAGCATAGTTCAATGAAAAACACTACTTCTGAGTTTTTCTGAATTTAGTACTTCTAAATCTGTTGCATAAACAAAAATATCTTATTTTCCTGAAAGAATGTGCCAAATGTATTTTGTAATGTGAAATTTGAAGAATTTTCCGGAGAACTTAGAGATATAAATGATCTTACCTCAAGATGAATATCTTGCCGCTAAAAGCAACTTAACCTTCCCATCACATCATCCTGTGGCAAAAAATGGACATGCTCTCATGATTTCAAATGTTTCAATTTCTCAAGGACCTGCTTCATTGACGGCCGCCCAGAAAGAGACTCCAGTGTGCAGTTTGAAGCAAGCTTTAGCATTCCCAAAAGATTCTCCTTGGGTCCTGATTCCCACAATTCTGAAGAGAAAAACTCTGAAGGATGTCCTTCCTTGATTTTTAGTCTGGCCCAGGTAACTATATTGAAACCATTCCCATACTCCGAAAATGATGGATCAAGGGACTTCTTTCCTGACATCAATTCTAACAGAACGACGCCAAAGCTATAAACATCCGATTTGTCAGATACCCTGCACGTTGTTGCATATTCAGGGGCAACATAACCGAATGTGCCTGCTACATCTGTTGTGGCATGAGTCTGAGAAACTTCTAACAGCTTAGCCAAACCAAAATCTGATAAGTAGACATTTAGCTCCTCATCCAGCAGGATGTTACTAGGTTTAATGTCCCTATGAAGTATGCGAGGCACGCATGAGCAGTGGAGGTAAGCTAAGGCTTGTGCTATGTCGAAAGCTATCTTGTGTATCACTGACCATTGCACCTTTTTATTTGACCTTTCATGTATGAATGTTTCAAGGTTTCCCCCAGAAAGATAATTGTAAATTAAGAACATTTCAGATTCATCTGCATAATAGCCAATCAAAGTAACAAGGTTCTTGTGTCGAATTCTGCCCAACGTTCTTATTTCTGCATCAAACTGTTGAACTCCCTGAAATCGGCCCAAGGAGAGCCTCTTCACTGCAACAAGGTACCCTGGAGCCAATTCTGCTTTGTAGGTTGATCCAAAGCCACCTGTACCAATCAAGTTCCTCAAACTGAAATCCCCAGTTGCTCTAACCACATTGTCATAGCTCAGTTCAGTTGGAGCATCTGCAAAAATCACTATCATTTTGCCTCCCAAGTTAGAAGATCTGCTAAATTTTCTCCTCCTGTGAATGCTTACCACAGCTACCACCAAAGAAATACAAAATGCAACAGAAGCAGCAGTTACAAGTGCAATTATAAAAGACTTCTTTTTTGTGTGACGTAACTGCTGTCCATATCCATTTGGATCTAGTATTTGGCCAGGGGATGAAACTGTACAGGCTTCCAGAAACTTATTCCCCTTAAAATTATGACAGTCAATTGGGTGTCGAAAATGAGGTATAGGACCCGAAAGGTTATTGAACGAGACATCCAGTACAGTGAGATTAGAAAGGGTTGACAAAGATGAGGGTATCTCCCCAGAAAGCTCATTGTTGTTGAGCAACACAATTTCAAGATTTTTCGCATTTGACAGATTTGCAGGTATTGATCCTATTATACCATTGTAAGAAAGATCTAAAACTGAAAGACCAGTCAATTGACCAAGCTCAGGTGGAATAACTCCTCCTAGATTGTTGCTTCTCAGAAGAATCATGTTCACATGTCTCAAGTTCCCCAACTGATAAGGTAGAATCCCAGACAATTCATTTCCCCTCAAGTCAAAATGTTGAAGCATCTGCAAGTTGCCAATACTAGGAGGCAGTGAACCACCAATCTGATTGTATGCTGCTTCAAACTGTGTCAACGGTGCACAATTAAGAAGCAGCGAATCATTGATCTTACCAGATACATAGTTCGAACTCAGATTCAAAGAGAAGCTTGCAAGATCCTTACAGTTCGAGACTAGATAATTGGGGAGAGGCCTATCAAGAAAATTATTATTCAACAACAATCTGTATCCAGGTTTAATCTTAGCGGCTAAGAATTCATCTCCTAATGAGAATAAAGGCAAAGGACCAACAAATTGATTCCAACTAAAATCATGGGCGATAACATAATCATGTTCCATCATTGGAATAGCCATCTGAGGACCCCAAACAGGAATATTAGAATATGCAACCTGCACATCCTCCACATCTAAAGGAGTAAGATCCTCACCAAAAGAGATCATCCTAGTAAAACAACCACCCTTTTTAAAAATAGGGAGAACACTGGTCAAATTATTTTGACTAATATTGAAATACACCATACATGGAACTTGCAGTTGAGCAGGAAGGGAACTCACCAAATGATTAGAACTCAAATCCAGGAAAGTAAGGTTCTTGCACATGCCCATACCTTCTGGCACTACACCCTTGAAATAGTTGAGGCTCAAATGGACAACTCTAAGCGAACATGAATCGTTCCAGTAGGCAGGCAACCTTCCACCAAGATTTGCTCTAGGTGCCCACAAAATCTGCAGATTTGGCAGCGCGAAGACCGAATAAGGAATGCCTCCAGCAAAAGAATTAAACTCCATAACATTATGATTATCCATATCCCCGTTTCCAGTTCCATCAAAATTGCTTGTGTTTGTCAATATTAAGACAGACAATTTACTGCAATTCCCCAACTGAACTGGGATATTCTCAGTCAGAAAATTTGTGGAAACATCAAGAACACGAAGCTCGGAAATCTTACCAATCTCCTCTGGAATTCGCCCTGGCAGACAGTTTCCATCAAGCAACAGAGTCCTCAAATTCTTGCAGACACCAATCTCTTTAGGAATACTCTTATTTAAAACGTTATTAGAAAGCTTTAAGTGTCTCAAAGACCGACATTCACTTGAAGTATCAATTTTGATCCCACCAGAAAGTCGGTTATTTGATAAATCAACAACTTCCAACTTCCCATGACCGATTAAACTATCAGGAATTTCACCAATAAATGAATTAAAAGACAAATTTAATCGTCGAAGAGATTGGAGAAAGATTATCTGACCGGGAATCGTACCAGAAAAATTATTCCCCTGAAGCTCCAAAATCTCTAAAAACTGAAGCGAGGTCACACTCACCGGAATCTCACCGAAAAAAGCATTATGTGCAATAACTAACGCTTGTAGCTCCGAAAGATCACCAATTGACTGCGACAGAATTCCAACAAGAGCAGAGTCGGAGTTACCGGAAGTGAAATTCAAGGCAGTAACTTTGTCAGAAGATTTGTCGCAGGTTACACCGTACCAGTTGCAGTGAGAAATATCAGGGGACCAGCTAGAAAGAAGATTTGAAGGGTCATGAGAAATTGAATTTTTGATGAGAAGAAGAGTAGCAGTGTCGTTTTGACCAAAATTAGTATCATTAGCTAATGCAGAAGTAGAGACAAGAGCAACAAAAAAAAACCAAGCAACCAACATATCTCGAAATTGCTCCGTCGTCGCTGGCGGGATGAAAAAAGAACTGGCTGGCTGGCGAAGAGGAAGCAAGCAAAGCGAAGACCAAGTTTGAAAAGGATGACGTTGGAGCCAAAACGGCAATAACTAAGATCTGGTTTATTGAAAAGAGTAAAAAAAAAGAAAGAAAGCGAAAGGAAAAAGAGAGGAATTGGATTGGGTGTGTCTGAAGGAATGAGAGAGAAAGAAGAAGACAAAGAGTAGCCGGCGGATACCGCGGGTTTGAACATAACATAACGTTGTAGTGTCTGTCACATGCATAACTCTGTGTCTGTGTTGTTTGCTGCTGAGTTGAGTCTCTGGTTTTTCTTTTTTTATCTTCTTTGCTCGTCACTCGGTTTACTAAATGAGGGTAACCATGATCAACAGTGCCAGCACAACTCGCCCCTTGGGGCGGGTTCAGTTTTTTTTTAAAAAAATATTTCTATTTTAAAATAAATTATACATTATAGGTTAAAAATTAATTTGAAAGAAACTTTATTTGACTTTATATTATAAATATAACTTAAAACATATAGTCATATCTAAAAATTACGATATACTAAAATTAATTTGAGATGGAATACAAATAATATATAATTTAATTTTAAAATGAAAAAAATTCCGCTAGAGTTTCCCCACCAAGTATTGCCGTTTAACTATATCGGTTTGATTACACGTTTATTAAAATCATTTTTTTAGGGGTCATTTCCTAAAGGGCATAGCTACACTTCTCGATTGAGAAGTTTGAGAATGAGCCATTTTTGTTATTTTTACTTATTCGCATCGTAGATTGTTAATACTGAATTTCGAGATCAATTTCAAATATATCAATTCATAGAAATCGACTATGTATTGCAAATTTTATATGATTACAAATTCAACGGTTTTAATTATTTTACGTTTAATTTACAATATAGAGTGCAATTTTATAAATTGTAAACCACTAAAGTTGATCTCGGGACTGAATATAAATAATCTACCGTTCAAAACAAAAAAAGATAAATAAAATAGAAAAAAAAAATTTCGAGAGCTCTCAAGCTCTTGCTTTATTATTTCCTAAATTGGTTTGAGTTTAGCTCCTTTTATTTTTTAAAGCATATATTTATAATTAGGATCCCTAAATTATAGTACTATACATTTTTATTCAATTTTATAGATTTTTCATTAAATGGAATGAAAATGGTAAAATTAGATTCCATTTTAAATTTAAATTTAAACTTCTTCTTAGTAACTTAACTTTCCAGAATGTAATTTATTTGAACCAGACTAACAGTCTCTAGCTTAACAAATGAGACTTTAAACTTGATAAATATTACTAATTTGGTTATTTTTAAATAAATTACTTTGGCATTAATATAATTAATATTTGAAAGGAATATGAAATTTTTTTAATAAATTAAAAATAAAAATGGTTAAAAGGACAAAATTAATAATATTTGTCAAGTTTAAGATTTTATTTACCAAAAAAAGTTTATTATTATTATTTTTTTTTTGTTACTTTCTTCCCATATAATAAACCGTAGAAACTGACAAACATTTTTTTTATAATCCAATGATTTACCTTTTTTTTTTTTTTCTCCATTTCAGTAGGTCTAGTTTTAGAAAGGAAAACTAAACTAGGATCTGCAGGCTAAGGCGACATCTTCTTAACCTAATCGTTCTTCATGCCTCTGCAGCAAACAACAAAAAAGGAGGAGAATCGAACGGCAGTGACGAAAGCTTCCATGAACAACGATGGCGTAAGCTTGAAAGATGTACATTGTGGACTTTAGAAACTTGATGAAGTTAAGGGTTGAGGAGAAGTCGATTAACTAACCTGTGTACTTGGTGGACTTTAGGTTTAGGGTTGGGGCTTCATGATTTCAAATCATGGCAAAATGACGTAGTATATAGCTTTAGTTCTGTAAATCGGTTCGGTTCAGTTTCAAAAAAAACCAAAACCGATTGATTGGTTCGATTCAGTTCGGTTCATAGGTTCGATTTTTTCCTTAGGCCATTAATAAATTAATTAGGGTAAGGGGTTTGTGACCTTTGATTTGTATGATGGTTTGTGTATTATTATATATAATATATATTTGAAAAAGAAGTCAATCATGATTAGTAAAAGTGATTATATTATTAAGTTGTTAAATAGTACTAACATTCAGGTGACTTAACCATGATGTCACTCTTGCGTATTTTTTTGTTAAAAAAAAAAAGAAAAATTTACTTTGAGTGAGTAAGCCGGAACAAGATTTTCTTTAACTTTAGTTTTTTTTTTCAAAAAAAAAAAAAGAAAAAGAAAGAATAATACGTACATGTTTAACTTTATTTTGAGTGGTCAGATTACAATTGGTAACGAAATAAAGGTAATTCCAATTAAGATGTGATATGGGATTAGAAATAATGAGTTTAGACAAAACAAAGAAGTTGCAAAAGTTGAAAACAAGATAATAAAAATTTTGGAGGTATGTAAATATTAGCAGTAGTCAAAGTAACACTGCTACTACTATTATTAATTGAAAGAAATTAGATTTAACAAGTACAACTTACAACATGTTAGTTATGGACTAAGAAAAATACCAAGTCTCTCGCCTATTAAAATCTATCAAAATGTTATTAAAATTGTTTCTCTTTTCCAAAATATTGTCTAACCCCCTCTTTGATTAGAATCTATGAGATAACGTGCTCTCATAAAAACAGACATTATCTATTTGAACAAAAAAAAAAATCTGTCTCCAACGTTAGCTATAACTGTTAGCTGAAATTGAAAAGTTAACAAATTTTTTGAATTCATTTAGAAATAAAAAATAAAAATATTTGTCTTTTATTTAAAAAATTCATTAGAAAAAATTTTGTATTGAGTTCTCTGATATGTGTAAAATAGAAGAAATGGTTTCCAAATCACATTAATTTAAGAGAGAACATGTTATTTTCTGTACAAAGACTTTTTCTCTTGTCCTGAAAAGAGTTTAAACTAGTGAAATTCTCATATTAGTATACCTAGGACCTAAGACTGTAAACGAACTGAGCTAAGTGGAGTCCTGCCAAGCCCAATATCAACTTTTTTACTTTTCGAACCGAGCTCAAACGAGCTTTTATCAAGCCAAGCCTCGAATAACATATAAAAATTATTATTTAAGCATTATATTATAATAAATATTAAATCATCAACAAAAATATTGATTTAATATGCATTTTAGGCAAAATTAAAATTAAACAATAACTAGTTTGAAATTTCGACTCATTTAATTTTCGAACGAAATTTAATCAAACCGAGTTCCGAGCTGCTCGTAAACGACTCAACTCATTTACAGCCAACTATTATAATTCCTTTGTCTCTCTTTTTATTGCTTTAAGTATTGCAAATTTATAAACTGAACTTGAGTTTTATTTGAGTTTTTCTCCATTTCTAGAACACTTAAGTTGTTTTTGCCAAAGTTTTTTTTAATCTTTTATATTTTAAAAACGACTTTCTTTTTTTAACTCTAAAATTATACTCAATACGAAATCAATTTTCTAATTTAATAAGTAACTGATTTCAAGGTAGTTCGTTCAGAACAATTGTAGTTCCAAAGATAAAGTAGCTAAAAACATTTTTAGAGTCAATTTCTTTTTTATAACTTTAAAAGTATATTTCTAATTAATTTTAAAATTAGTTTTAGATTATGATACAAAATTTTAGACGATTTTAATAATATTCCAACTAATATTAAATTTATTTTCAAAAAAAAAATATTAAATTCAAAATTACAAATCTCAATTTCTTGAAGTTTAGACCGTCAATTATAAACACTAAATATATATGTAATTATTAATCAAAAGAAGAACATGGTTTTTGTCTATAAAAGTACATGTATATTCATGGCTCGAAGAGAAAACAACTATTGGCCTTGTACTTTTCTCCAAATAAAAATATAAAGCAAAGGCCCCACACCCTACTTTATTTTTATCAAAAATAAATCCAAGTATCTATCATTGAGGTATGACTCCATAAACAACAGCCTTTTTTCATTTTTTTCTTGCCCAATGCCCTAATTGGATGTGAAAACAACTCTAACAAATGGCCTTCTTATTTGCTATTTTAAACTTCAATTGCCAAAGTGATTTCCCAAACTTAAAATAAGTATTTTTTAGTAGGGCTATAAACGAGCCGAGTGATGTTAAATTCTCGTTCGAGCTTGCTTGTTTATTAAATGAGCCGAGCTCGAGCTCGGCTCGCTTACAGTCCTACTTTTTAGATTATAAACACTTTTTATATTATAACCCGTTAAGTTATTCAAATACTTATCTTTTAATAAGCAGTTTTAAAATAAATTATAATTTATAATTTTTTTAAAACTACGTTTTAATATTTTATCAATTATTGTTATACCTCAAATACTTTGAATAATCCTAAAATGTCCTTAGTTTATTTTAAATACTTTTATGCTTATACCCTCTAAACAGCTTATAAGCAATTTCATTGCTAAACCTAAATAGACTAAAAAAATAATATTGACCACTAAGAATCATATTTCCAGCGGCCAAAAGCATTATCAAGCCTTGTATTATTAGTCTTTTTTACATAAGGCCCCTCACTCAACTAAGGGTATTCTTAAGCCTCTCTACTATTAGCGTGTATTACACGGAGCCCTTTTATAACTAATTTAATGGAGCGTGCAATGCAGGTAGACAGAGAGGGCGTGAACCATCTTACAAATAACAAAACAACCATGTTTTTTAAGGTTTTTTTTTTTTTTTTAAACTTCTCTTCTCAATCGTTCCTTCTTCTTCTAAAAAGAAATACTTCATTCATGTATGAAGATTACAACAATATGAACATAAAAATCTCCAATTGCAGAAGAAAAAATTCATAAATGATACGATTAAATAACAAAAACATTGAATTAGAAGATTGCTTTAGAAAAGTATTGTTGGAATTAATTAATTAATTAAGATCCATCCATGACATATAGATCATGAATAGATTCAATTAACGGTTAAATGAGTAACTTATGGATTTTAGGATTGAATGAGTAACCCTAATAACACAACACCTATATATATATATACCATCTAATAAGAGATTAGAGGTATGTATTATCTCTGCAGTATTCACTTTAGAGAAAATCAAAATTTTTCTTCTAGTCTCTTCCATCCTCAAATTTGTTCCATCTCATTCAAAATTTTTAGATTATGAAACAGTGCTATAGGATTTTATATTTTATAGACGATCTAGCTTACATGATCTTACAATTACTTCCACTTGTGAGAATTCGTTCGTCAAAATATAAGAAGTATTTATATTTATTCACAACTTCTTATATATTATTTCAATTATTATATGTGCAAAATCCTTCAAGTATCACCATCAGGAAAAAGAAATTCGAATCCAAAGAGTTAAATATATGATTAACATGAGAATTCCATCAATAGCAGAAGGTAAGTTTTCAATTTTGTTGTTTTTATTCATGAAATAAAAGCAAAGAACTAAGAAGAGATAGAGGAATACCAGAGGTTATCCAAACTAGCACGTGATTGATGATTTCTCTTTCTAAGTCAATAGCGAAAACAGAGAAATGGAAAAGACAAATTTTGCTAAAAAAATACCCTTGAAATATGGTCTTTAGCAAATTCAAAATGGATCAAATAACCCAAAAGCCAATTTCTCACAAAAAATTCCGACACTTGTCTCCATAGAAAAGAACCGGATCAAATCTTCACATTCAATTAATTAATTAATTTATCCATTACTAATTTTAAAAAACATTTAAAAAAATTAGAGAAATAGGAAGAATAGCTCTGATTTTCATTAAAAAAAAAAAACAGCACCAAATAAAAATAAATAGATCTTTGATTTTTCATATAAAATTCATCAACCAAAACAATTGAGTGGTTTTCTTTTCAAGCAGAGAGCCACAATTATAATAAGCTTCGAAGAATCTAAGTGAAGCATCATCAGTGGTTCAGTGGAAAAACCCATATGAGATGATCAAGAAGTATCTCTAGCTACAGCTCCAACCACCATGAAAATTGTTGGAAATTTGGGGTGTTTAAATGATAATTTGTTAACTTTGAGCATAATAATTTAAGGAAAATTGCGTTTTGAATAACATGAAATGTGTCATCGTATTCTGCGCAATGAGAGCATTCTAACGGTATATTATATGCTCAAAACGGATTTAAGGTGAATGAGAAATTGAAGCTCGAAGTGAGCTTGAGAAAAATTTTTAAATTGGTTTAAAGGAACCAAATCCCACATTGCTTAGGAATGGGGATGTTGGTGTGATTTATAATGAATGATCATTTTGTAAAGTGTAACATTATAAACATGAGTTATACACTCTCGCGCACGGAGGCGCGTGGGGGGGGGGTGCAAATCCCGATTCGGTCCAACAAGTTTCATGGCGTGCCCGCACGTCGTACGCGTCGCGAATGCCGGACCGAATGGGCTTACTACGGGCTCGGCCCATTTTGCTGCTGTCCACGATCCAAGTTAAACACTGCCAGACCTCTATCTTATCCCTCCACAGGCTGCCCTGTGTGATTTGATCGAAATTCTGATTTTCGAAATTGTTTCCTTCTTATTACGTTTTGGGCAGTCTCTAGATCTAGGGTCCGGTGATAAGCTCTGCTCGCGGTTGTGTTCGCCTACGCTCGTTGTTGTATCCTGGGAGACAGTTGTCTAGTACGGACAAATCTCGTCTTAAGGAGACTGTTCATACAGGCCTCAGCT
>CATIWJ010208986.1:0-25791 GCA_949640765.1 Croton laevigatus | reverse complement strand
TTTTCATTTAATATATATATATATATATATATATATATATATATATATATATATATATATATATATATATATATATATACTATTCCCATCCATAACCAAAGTCCTCTCAAATATAATTTAAAAGGCTGGCCAAATCCTATTCTAAATAAGATTTATTATCTTAATTTAATAGAATATATATTTGATTACCAAAAATCAAAATATAAAATCCTTTATTAAATAAGACTTATCTCTACCTTATAATTAAATAATTCAACATTTTAATTATTTAATTAATTGGGTCTTGTAGAATAAACTTCCTGTTCCAACCCGAATCCCTTATTTGTGTGCGATCCAAAAGGCCCGTTTAATATTGGTAATGAACTCAAGTTGCATTTAAGTCCATAAATTATAATTGGTCTCTAGCAAGACGTTATAATTACCCAAACTAAATCGAGTGTCATTAACAAATCGACAAAGCCTATAATAATCTTATACAACCCTTTACCTTTGATATCTATGATTAGCATAAGGCATGTCCTTGGTCACCCTTATTATTGCTAATTGATTTTCCAGTGATACTGACTAATTCAGATAGATGCATAACACTTATCATCATATTTGGGTATGCGCATACACTACTCAGTCTCACTAATTAAATGGCCAGTGATACCTTCTCTCTCATATAGAGAGTGGTAATCCCTTTATTTTACTCATTATTCTAAGCATAGTTCCTGATATACCTGAACGTACCCATATTTGTAACCCTGTTACGGGCACATTAGGCAATACATCAAAGCATACGAGAAATTATCTAAGAACCCATAGTAATTTCAGGTATAGGGATTCTAGTATAAGTATTGCTTGAGAAATACTTATGACCTCATTCACATGTAGTATTCTCATAAAGTGGATCGATTCAGTACACTATTTGCTAACATGTACTATGTATCTCTAATCGATATCTCATATCCTATGATCTTAAAACAAGATTATCTCATAGAGTACATACTAGTCTTAGTTTATTATCATTACCATAATAATAATCGACTAGGGATATTTAGAATAGTATTCTTATACGTATTACTTTAGGTTTTACGATCCAGATCACGTATCCGATAACTAAAGCAGAACTGCTATTCAAGGAAATTCATCAAATTAAATTGCACAGATAATATAAAATTAATGAATTATTCTCATAAATAAATTATAATCCAATTACAAAGAGCTGAGGCTAGAGCTTACACTAACACCCTAAATAAGTCATATATACTCCTTTAAGTGTTAGTAGGACACTTATGAAGTTTCATTTAAAAATTTAGAGGTTTAGGCATTGAAAATGTTAGGGGATCCAAAGTAGCACATTAAGCACTACCTTGAACTCCATTTGGCCCAACTTTGGGATTTTTAGGGGAAGTTTATTTTTTTTCTTGCAAAAATTATTTTAAGACCTCTGATGATGTATTATTAAAGGAAATGAAACATTTTTGCCAAAATTCAATTATGATTTTTAATTAAAATTCATCAAAGTTTAGGTACCTTTTAGGCAATTTTGTATGCTTTGGTTTGGATAGATTCTTTTGCATTTCAAATGGCATCTGAACAACTTAAAACACATCCACACACCATGTAAACACCAAAACATAACATTTCACAATATACATGGTTTGTCCATATTGGAAAAATATTGAAGAAAATGGACAATTCCAAAGTTAAAGTATCAAACCTTGATTTTAAGATTTCCCTAGAATTTTAATGGCCTTCTTCACCCTTTTCTTCTTGTTTTCCTACATAATACACATCTCAACATAATCAACATAAACCCTAGGTGAAGAAACCATATGCCTATTGAAGTAGTTTTTATGAATTTTAGCAAAATTTATGCTTACTTAAGTTTAAACTATCATTTTCCAACCATTTTCACTTCATCTTCAACCTTCACTTAAGAACCCTAATTTTTACTATTCATTCATGTTAGGGTTCATATTAAATCCTATGTAAAACATAGTTTTGATCATATATACTAACTTAATCTTGCATAAGGATTGAAAACTAAGCTTAAAACCATGAAAATCAAGTATAAAAATCAAGATTTACCTTGAAATCTCTTCTTCCTTTCTTTCTTCCTTGGGCTGCCATTCCTCTCATGAAAAATGACCAATTTTTGGTCATTTTCATGCTATTTATAGGCAAAATTAGACAATGTACAAGTATGCCTATTTGTTCTCACTTTTTGATTGGTTTTTAAAGTCAAAGTAAGCTTGTTTATTGGCTAGAGTTAAATTCAACAACCCAACCTTCTTATTTTGACCAAATTTACTCTAAAATCATAACACTTGATCATATGGAATATTATTAAGGTAAATGAACAAAATGCACTCCTTAGGAATTTCGACGTATTTTTTATACGCGCGTTTTTTAAAAATTCTCTGAAGCTTCGTTGCAACCAGTAAACTCCCAAGATTTCATATTTGACATCTGTTATAGGCACTATTAAAATCCTACGTAACTTTTCAAAAAAAATCCGCTTAGGTCCTCAACATCTCATATATAGCTTATTGGGTCCCGATGGGCTCCATTGACCTACCTTTGCCTCCGAATACGACAGTCGTCATTCTAAAACCTTTATTTATCTTATATTCTTTACTATTTACGTGTATCTACAATTCCCCATAAGGTTTCCCATCACGACGCTTAGCCTCAAAGTCCTGATGGGTTCTGGAGCCAAACGTGACCTTGGCACTGTACGATGTTCTTGGCAAACGGATGTGACAAATTCACCCTTCTTAGTTGCCATAGGGCCAGTAGACTTTGAGTGCAAGCCAGAGCTGTAAGCGCTAAGTGGGGCCCTAGGGCTTTGAGCACAAGCTGAAGCTGCAATCACTAAGTGGTTCTAGAACGAGTTAGAGCTCTAACAAGAGCTAGAGCTACAAGCGCAATGAATACATTGTGCTTGTTAAAGTCGTTAGATGACATCAAATCATGCTGAAACACTATGAAAAAAATGAAGCAGATACTCAAAGTGCAAATATAGGTATCAAACGGCTGCAAGAGTGCAAATTCATAAGGGAAAAATAAGATTTTATACCTGTAATACGATTTTGATGAAATGCCAACCTAAAACCTAAAATTTTTCAATCGCATTTCCTTAAATTTTGGCAATGATTAGTTAAAGGTGGGGTAGTATCGGACTCCTCTTGAATTGTTCTTTCATTTGATATAACACCTTGGCTGAAGTTTTGGTCGCTCTAGGTGATAGGAAAAATTAGTGGCGGACATATATTTATATACTACATTCTGTTTTGGATATATATATATAACAAAGTTAGTTAAACTAACTTTTTTTTAAAAAAAATAAATGTGTAATTTAATTTAGTTTACTTAATTTTATAAAATGGAGAAAGAGAGTAATTATTGTACCATAGTATATAAAATACAATATATATTTTCATACTTACATAGATTGTGGTGGCTGGTACTTGGTGATAGTGGAAAGAAAAATAAAAACAAGAATAGAAGGGGGTATTAGTTGGAGAGAAAAGCGAAGAAAAATAAGGTTAGAGTGTGAGGATATAAATAAACTTACATGCATGTTATTAGCTAAAATCAAATCAAATTTTGAACTTATTTTTTTTAAAATATAAATATAACTCACGCACCTAAATATAGAGAGGCAGATTGTTTACCAACTTTGCTGGCCCCATCTACAATCAAATTTTGAATTTTGCTATCTCCTTAATTATATTCCTCTATAAATAGACTCATGTTCATAGACATAATATAAAGGGGCACCAAAAAGATAAGAGAACGTAAGAGGTTTTAGTACTCAAAATACTATCCTATTTTTAGTTCTCTGGAAGTCGTATTTAAAAATTTTGGAGGGTCAAAAATTCATTTTTTCCATCAAAATTTCACAATAAACAACTTTCTTTCACTCAATTGGTCTAATTCAAAGAACTATCCGACATGATGTAGGGCCTAAGCGTTCTGGCTGGAGTTGGCCTGAAAAATTTCATTTAGCAACTCCTTTGATTTGATCTCATTTTAAAAGTTTACTACCATTTCAGTAATGTTTTATATTTAGCACCAAAAGAAAGAAGTAGACAAGCTTTACCTACCAGAAATATATTAACCACTCATAATAGCACTGACACTCCTTTTTAGTAACTTGTACCAATTTGATATTAGGTTTAGAGATGGATGATTGGAACACAAGACTTTGTAATTTTTAATGAAAATACCAATGAACCGTATTTGATTTTGTATTTACATATTACTTATTTCTATCCCTAGATTAAACATAAATTCATATCGACAACTGGGTGTGGTTCAGTTGGTCTTCTTACTTTTCTTTAAACAAATAGAAGTGGAGATCCTGAGGTTAATTCCTCAAATCCACATTTTGCCGCATATTTGTCGTATGTTACCAAGGGGTAGAGTATCCCCTATTGTACCTCCCACGGGGCCGTCTATATTGTGTCCATAATGCTTATCTGATAAAAGAAAAACAAATATTCATATCCAACGAATTCTATTTTTTTTTTTTTAAATAAAAGATAAAAGATGTCTCATGAAAAGAACTAATTATTTATGGAGTTTTTGTAATACCAAAGAGAGGGAAAGTTTCCATTGCCTTTCTTTGAGGATAAAATAAAAATGAGAGCTTGGTGTTACTACAAAATATAAAGCAAGAATAGACATTTGGAGTGTCCAAGAAATGAAATGCAGTTTTCAAGCAAAAGGTGATTGTAATCCAGCATGCAAATAAACTAAACAAATATTCCTTATGGGGGTTAGAGTTGTATTTTAGTGAGAAGTAAGATTTGAGAGCAGCAACCTCTCTTTTTGTATTGCTTTTTGGGATCTTCTCATGCTCTTTAGGGCAGCTCTCTAATTGAGGATTGATGGTCCCCATGAAAGCATGTGGTTACTTGGAGAGATATTAATATTTCTTCTTCTCTTATTCTTATTTTGGTTTGTTGTTTCTTCTTTTGTTAAAGCCTTAAAGGAATCAAAAGCATGCCATCGAGCATGTGATCTCTTTCATAATTACCTTATTTCACCTACTTCTTAATTACATTCTATAACTCTCTCTCTCTCCCTCCTTTTAACACAGATAAACCTATTAACAAATAAGAATAAGAACAATGGTATGTACAAGCTACACAACACATGTAACAATCTCTCCTCATAACTAGTACCAAATTAGCACTAATATATATATAGTTGAAAGGAGATCTTCCTGATTATAATGTTTTCATGAAAAGTAAAAAAACCAACAAAATGACATTATAATGATACTTTTTCATTTTCTTTAATTGGAGAAGATAATTATTATTTTTTAAATATATCAATAATCGACTAGATAATATTTTAAGATACACAATAGGGGTAGTCCCTCTTTAAACATGTATCAAATTAGTGTTAACAGTATGTTAGCCCGCTACGAATTAATCTTTTTTAAATGGAAGAAAATAATTAATCCACTTTAATTATTTTTTTTTGACATAAATCCATTTTAATTATTGAATTATTCAATTTTATTAATGGTATTAGTAGAAAATTTAAAAGCCACGCTCACTACAATTGTTATTATTATGTCATGCACTCCTTAATCTAATTATTATTTTATTATTGTTGACATGGTAGGTAGTGTGCAAATTGCATGAATTGCTGATTTAGGTTATGAATACGTAATTACTAATATTCAAGTAAAGTGTTAATTAATGTAGCCAAATAGCCATTAATTTTTTAGTTCATTTATGAATGAGCCATGATTCTTCACTACTGCCTTTTACTTCTCTCTAAGATACACTTCTTTTTTAATCAGATCTAGATGGACACTTCTCCTCATAGTACGAATCCATTCCTTAATCTTATCAGTTAGCTCAAAATGTGAGGTTTTCTTTCCTATTTATTTATTTAAATAAAGTGTTATTTCTTTTAACATAAATAAAAAGTTATTTCATCATTAACTAAAAAATTAGCGTATATGAAGATGATACAATGATAATAGTAAATAATTCATTTAATTAATAAATATCACTTAATTTTAAAATTTAAGACAATAACATTAATTTTAGGGATATTTACAAAAACCTCTTTAGGTTTTTGCAAATTCTACATTTTTCTCCCTGTTTATTTTTTGGGACAAAAATATCCCTGCATTTCAATTTCGTTGGACAAATATACATTTCTGTCTATTTTTCTGTTAATGCTATCAATAAATTTCTTCATATTATATCTCATTTATTCAAATTAAACTATTCCCATAATTAATTAATACCCATAACTAATTATTTTTTCAAAAATATATTTAATTATATATTAAAACTAATTTGGAAGGGCATGTTTGAGAGACTAAATTAAGTTTAAGGGCTTATCTATAAATATTTAAGGCTTGTTTGAACACGGCATGTAAGTTTTGGGGCCAAACTGTGATTTCCTCAAAATTCTGGGTTAGAAACGTTCTTTTCTTCAGAATATCAAAATGACGCCGTTTAGCCCACCACAAAACACAGCCTGTTCCTGCGTTCCCTTCATCTTCTTCGCCCGCCTCCTCTATTTAGAGTTTCTTCAGACACAATTAACCGAACTGCGATAACGATTTCGGCTGTTTTAGGTCGCAAACATGGTATCCATCTTCTCCTCTTGGCTTTGCCAATCGATTTTCTGTCTTAGAATTGACGAATGATGATCGGAGTTGATGGAAAACGTTTGTGAAGCTCACGGGTTACCCGGTTAGCTGATGGTTAATCCGACTTAAACTCGGTTTTCCAGCAACTGGTCGACGGTTTTCTTGCATTGAAAATGATAAGCACACTTCCAGGGTTCGATTTATGGTATTAGTTCTTTAATATAATAGAGGAATGATCAAACAAGAATTTTGAAATTTCCTTCCTATTTTCCTTCGGCCAGAGCACAACAGAGTTCAATTTCTCCTCTTTTCACTGTTCAATCCCTTTTTATACCCAGAAATTTCCTTGCTTTGCACTCTTTTTAATCCTAGGCCTCCAATTGTCCATTCCCCCGACCATTTACGTTTCCTACCTCCTGTTCTTTCATTTATTTTTTTACCCAATTGCACATTTTAGTCCCTCAGTTATATGTTGGATCCAATTATATTAGTAATATTACTTTTTGGTCCTTTAAATAACTTTCTAGTTTCAATTTGATCCTTTTTAATAAAATTCCTAATATTTTATTATTTTAAACTTAATATTTAATTTAAGTTGTAGTTTTTCTAAATTATGATTCTGCCACTCTAACATATTTTCGACGGTAGGGCTGTGACAATCCAAACCAACAAGAAATATATGCAATCGTAATCGTTCAATAAATTTTTGATATAATGTTACATCATCAGGATCTTTCATGGCTACTTTATCCCGACGGTATAATTCATGAAATATGTCATCAAACTCTCTAGAGCATTTAGATAAAGAGTTCCTATTTTGTTTGTCTATGAAAGCCTTTTGGTTTAAAGAAAAAACTTGTAATTCATCATTTTCATCATTAAAAGGCTTTCAATACAGCACTCCATATCTCATAAGTAGTAGGGAGACATAAATACCTTTTCATGATTTCAAGCTTTATAGACATCAACAACCATCGTTTCACTTTTTAGTTCTCTGGATACCATTTTTCATATCCGTCGTCAGACTCCGTCAGTTGTTTCATCTTGCCACGAATGTAAGAGTGCTTTTCTCTTTCAGCAGTATGCATCTCTATTAGTTGAGAACAAACATCATAGTTTGACTCATTTATGAATAATTCTTACTTTAAAAACACTTTGAGGTTGCATAACAATAGGAATTGATTTAATTCCTGAAGCTTCAACATTTTTTCACTCAACCTCCCTCTGATATTGTAAGCCTCCTTTAAGTCTATGACTCAGTGAAGAGGGTTGACGCCCTTCTGGGCACTAGGTAAGGTCACCCTTATCAGCTCGAGGGAGGTCTCTCTTGTCTTATTAGAGGAGGAAGTCAACTTATCAATCTCGACCTTCTAATCTTGCCTTAGCCTCCTTGCCTCCTTGTCAGGTTGGGTCGCTGGACCCGAAAGTCCAAGAGACGCTTAGGCTCCGAGATTCACGAGACCTGAAGAATCCTATTAAACACAAGATTTTCAGGGCATCACTGCCTATATAAGGCCTACGTCGAGCCTCTGTCAAGGCTAATCATATTTAATAGACTTTCATTGGTGCGGTGAGTGTGGACTGAGATATCCCCCAGCCCATCACTGCCTATCTTAGAATTTGAGGAATTTATGGTAGACATGATAAAATTACAAAACAAGAGGAAAAAAGGAAGTACCTAAATTAAAAAGAGAGGTCGGTAAAACTGTTTCGCAGAAAAGAAAGTAGTAAGGTCGCTAAAGAATTTCGAAAGCAAGATAGACAAGGCAAATGGGAAGTGCCCCTTCTTATAGGAAAAAAAAGGAGCACAAGCATTTATGACCCCCTAATTATCTGCGTGCCCCTAACAACTTATCTACCAGGTAAATGGTAGGAAAGTAATTGGTCAAAGGCACCGAAACATCACGTAAAAAAAAGGGTTTGAAGTAAACATCTCTCTCATCAGGAATTTAAAGCATGGAAGGAGGTTATCACTTAACCGATTGGTGACGACCTCTGGCTAGATGGACCAAGACATGGAATGATTTGGACTACGATGGGACATCAGTAAGCCTCCTTTAAGTATAAAAACCAATGAAAAGGGTGGATGCCCCTCTTAAGCTCCAGGTAAGGTCACCCTTATCAGCCCAGGAGGAGGTCGCTCTCATCTTAGCAGAGTGGGAAGTTGCCTTATCGACCTTAACCTCCTGACCTGACCTTAGCCTCCTTGTCAGGCTGGACCACTGGACCCAAAAGTCCAAGAGATGCTTGGGCTCCGAAATTCATGAGGCCTAAAGAATCCTATTGGATGCGAGATTTTCAAGACGTCACACTTCACAAACTTTTAGATACCAAATTAAAAAGAAAGAGAAAGAGAATATATGTTTCTTATTCTCATCATCTAAATTGTATCAACTTATAATGGAAATTTATATTAAAATTTTTCTAGAAACTAGGAACTGATTATAATGAATCCTACGTTAGGCCTCTGTCAAGTCTAATCACACTTCACGGACTTTCAAATACCAAATTAAAAAGAAAGAGAAAGAGAATATATGTTTCTTATTCTCATCATCTAAATTGTATCATCTTATAATGGGAATTTATATTAAAATTATGCTAGAAACTAGGAACTAATTAAGGAATAAACATAGTAACTAAATCAGTCCAATTAATAAGAAACATAGGAGCAAAATTAGCCCTAAACTAAGGGAGAAAGATACACAATAGATGTACAATCTTCTAATTTAGGAAAGTAAATCTCAACAATATCTGAAGCTACTCCCTTAAATTCCCTCTTTAAATTATCTAGATCGGAGTTATATTCTCTTTTGCAAGAAGCATAGCCTTCACTCTTGATTGCAAACTTCTCACTTGAAGGTCTATTTTCTAAATCTACCAAATAAAAATAGAATATAGCAAAGAACATAAAATCAAATGACAAACTGAAAGAAAAATGGAAATCTAATCCTCCAAAACGTACCAACATGTCACAATCAGCCCAGAATTTTTCTCGTAGATCTTCTCCTCTGCAAATGATAAATAAAACTAATAATAAGAATAGATAACGGCTTTTATAAATAAAAAGCAGAGGAAAACAGCGGTGAGAGTACTCCATGTAAATATCTATAAAGTATGGAGGTAAATATCTCTTTTTTTGCTTAAATGTACGAACTCCATGAGCATTCTAAATGACATTTCTGGTAAATTGCTTAACATTCAAGCTAAAAACCACCTCAGAATTCTCAATTTTTTTCTTTTGGCATGGCACCTGCTCATGTACCTCTAGAACTTGCTTATCTTTCATGTCATAACCTCATTTTTTGTGATTAAGTGGTCTCAAATGAAAGTAGAGGCTTGATAATAGACAGTAGATAGATTTGATAGTCGATTAGCAACAAATTTAGTCACTATCTTAAACAACACATTGCAGAGACTAATTAGCCAAAAAAAATCATTGGCATGGCACGGAGTTTTTTACTTTCTGGATTAAAGCCTTGAAATTTTGATTTAAAGAATTCAGTACAAATTTGTTATTCATAATATGAGTGATAATGTTATTCATAATATCAGCCATAATAATAATCATCATAGAATCACCTAGATTCTTGAATTTTTGATAAAAAAAAAGAAAAAAGCAAGCATATCATCAGGAAAATTCAGATGAGACATTAGTTTTCATTATTATATTTAGTGAAGAAAGACAAAATAATATAATTTTTTTAAAATACGGGGAACAAAAAAGTTCATTTCTAAAAATATACATTAAGTGAAAATGAATGGAAAAAATTGTAATTTTCCTAAAAATTATCTTGATTTCTAACTTGATGATTTCGTTATACTTTTCTTCTTTTGCTATTAATAAAATTCAAATACTAACCCATCATCCAAATACTAGTATTAATTATCATATTACTTCAAGGGAAAACTAAATGGAACACATTCCAAATGAAACGGCTTACAACAAATTTAACCCATCGATTGTCAATATTCATTTATTGTGATTAATTCAAATAATATTTTAAACTTAACAATTAATATGATAACAAATTTGCATCGGTTCACATGATTATCACCCCCATTTAGAAATTAGAATCTAGAGCTAGCTACTATGAGTGGAGGCCAGCTTATGATACTAGTTTAATAATAGTATTATGTATCGGAACATGAAATTATATACTATATAGCTAGCTTAATTAAATTAAGAATGATATGTCTCAATCTGTGCACCCATGCCAAAACTATTGAGCTGGCTAAATGCCTACCCCTTGATTAATGCAACCACTGTCTGGGGTGTGGCTTATAATTTATATGTTGCATGATTGGCCATTTCTATCATTTCACTCTGTAAATATATTACTCATATCTCAGTGCATGTGCAGTTGGAAATTAAGGGAAAGTTGACACATGGGATTGGGATTTTTATTACATCCTACGGGGAAATGTGCTAAATTTATACTTTTCCTTACAAAAACAAATGACAGGATCCAGTTTTACATCAAATATTACAAACAGATTATCCCAAGATGTGTTCCAGTTTGGTGTTAGTCTCTGCACCTCAAAAATGACCTGAAAATCTCTACTCAATCATATATGCCTGCCACCACTACCTTCCATTTGCTAAATACAAATCCAAATAACAACAAAAACCTCACTCTCTTCTCTTCTTATATATTATTCAATTTCACAAATAATAATATATTCTAAGAAAGAGGGAAAGGGTAAAAGAGACAATATAAATATTAATGCTTCTTGTGAGTGAGACTTTTTCCATTGTAAATAATTCATCTTCAAGCTAGCTAGTTAATTATAATTTGAAATGTTGCTGTTTGTCTCATTTTTGGAGCAATTATTGACATGACTTGTCCTCAATTTTATATGACAACAATTCTTTTGATTACTCTCTAATTTTCAGACTATGATTGATTCATTCATTTCATTTATTGTTTATAGCTTTTAATTATTATGAAAAAAAAAATTAATGCAATTACCTTTCAACAATTGTTACTGTTGAATTCTGACTTTTGATAGATAAACATATTTTTTAGAAAAACATAATATATATCATATGTTATTTTAAAAATCTCTTATAAGATATGATGGAATTAGGAATCTATGGGTGTCAACCATTGATCAATTTTACTAATATTCAATCACTTCTAGAACAGTCGGTGGAAGATTGAACCTTAATTAGAGTGTTAAATCGTATATACACTTGTCATCAAATTATGTCTTTGACATGAATCAAATTGGTAAACCGTTGAACTAAATTTCATCTAGATGATAAATTAATTATACAGTAATCAAATTGTGAAATAGCAATTGAAATTTTAATTAAAATGTAATAATAATTGAAATGAAGAATGATGATTTGGGGTTTGGGTAATATACTCGTAAATAAATGCCATGCAAGAGCAAGACGTTGGTAAAATGCATGTATCAGTGACAAGAAAATAAATAAATAAAGTCAAAAGTTGTATTAAGGGCAAACTAATTTGGTTTAAGGACCCCACCCTAAAGCTAATAGAAATCTTTCACTCAAAGAGAGGCATCATCACATGGGAGTAACAATCACAAATGAGACAATGGCAGAGGATTTGGTGGAGCCACATTAATGCACTACTCAATTGTACCCTCCTAATCCAAATTAATTTGTTTAATTATCTACTAATAATTACATTCATAATCTTTCATTAACTGACTAAAGAATGACACCTTGGAGATTTGCTGGTAATTTTAGTGACACTACCACCTGTACTGTACTATTTGTATTCTCTGTTTTCTATATTGTTTGTTGAAGAATTATTATACATGTCACAAAAAAGATTGATCATCATCTATGAAAATTTTTAATTCTGCATGTGTAATGTTTAGCTATACATGTATAACAAAGGACTAGCATGTGCTAATGCTTTCGACAATACTGAAAATAGATTAACATTTTAAAAATAATGGACTCCATCTAAATAAATCTATGCTCAAAAGGCTAAAATTGAATGTATTTAGATACATGTGTCACTTATATTTCTTTTTCTAGTGCAATTTTATTAGATGTGGACCATATACAAAATTAAAAAAGACAATTTTTTTTTTTGGGGAAAAAATATCAAGAGAAAACTATATTTAATTAAATAGTTTTAAATTGTGAGAGCAATAATAATAATAATTAATAATTTTTTAAAAAAGAAATGAAGGTTAAACTTGGATCAACAAAACCAGAAAAGAAAGAGTTTTCTTGTAAAATGCATCTATGCTTTGCTTTGCTTTGAGGTTTACGCACATAGAAGAAGTTTTACACGACAAGCCAAGATAAAGCCAGCTAGCGGCTAGCCATTGTGGTATGGGACCAAATAGAATTGGTTAATTGATGGTCCTTAGTTGAAGGGAACGGTGGCCTAAATTGTACTGTACTATATTATTCATTATTGAATCATTAAACACTGTTTGTTTATTCTCTCTCTCTCTAGTTTAATAATTCCTAAGGCTTTGCTTTGTAGGTTAGCTTTACTTCCCTTGCGGCTACGTTAACAACCTTCTCAAGGAATTTTACAATTTCCAAATCCAAAGCAACTACTCATTTCCAAACAATCAAACTTGAAAATTGAGGCAATTGCCATATTTTCAAATATAGATATATGTGCATACTAGATTGTTGGGTCACCATGCTTTGGGCTCCGCCCTTACTTCATTCTTTTTAATGTCTCGTCCTTAACAGTAGATGCTCTCTTTGACCAATTACGCATTCAAGTACCAAACAGTGAAACAGAAATATCATTTGAGCAAGCATAATATAAACCAATGTTCAGAACCGGACAGAAAATCGAACCAACGCCATAACTGGGTCAATGATTCTATTGATTAGATCGGTTCAGTCATGGGTTTTGACTTTTTTTCGAACCAGCACTATTCGCAAAAATTCTATACTGCAATTCTTCATCAAACTAAATGCAATTTTTCTAAAACAATACTGCAGAATATCAATCAAATCAGACTAATTGTAATTGTTCTAAAACAAGGCTGCACAAAAGTAAAAAATTAAAATGTAATCACCATGACATAGAAGAGAGAGGAACAAGGTAAGAATCTGCTATTTAAGCTCCAAGAATTGGTGTCATCCAAACAGAACATGACCAGTTACAAAGAAAAGCAAGAAAATATTGCGGAGAAGTTAAAAGATTGTATTTGAACTTTGAAATAAACATATCAACATATATTCTACAAATTAATTAATTACTTCAAGATTCTCTTGTTTAATCATTAGAAGACGTTTAGTACGGAGTAATTAAGAAAGGGAAAAGAAATGAAATGTGTTGATTCTCTTACTTGTTGCTTGGGCCAATTTATTCATTTACATCACCTTTTTTACTTTATGACTTTCCCCCAAAGTCCTCTACATTGATTCCCCTACACCCCAAAAGTTTTTCATTCCCATTTCCCTCTTTGGTTCCAATATTTTTTTTATTTTTTTATTCTCTTTTTTTTTTAAATTTTCTTTCCTCCTCCTCCTTTTTTCTTTTTTTTTTAAATTTTTTCTTTCATCATTTTTCATTTTTTTTCCTTTTACCTTTTTTTTTTATTTTTTTATAATAACATATAATGCAAAATAAAAAAATAGATATATGCCTTCTATAATCCAAAATAAAATATAATATGAAGAAATGCATTTTTTTTTGTAGGAATAATATTATTTGTAGTACAAACTTTTGCACCCAAAATAAAATATATAATACAATACATATAATTTATATAAAATCAAAACAATGAGTATACTTCATGTCAATTTTAAAAAAAAAAAAAATAAAAGCTATAGGTTCTAAATATATATTATTAACAATACATATGCTTCATGTCAAAAATAAAATTAAAAAAATTCTAATTCTCTACTTCAAATGAAACAGCCACAAAAAGAATCAAGAAGTAAATTATTCTGTTTCTGGAGCAGAACCCAAACAGCCAAAGATATTCAGAGTGATTCCATTCCATTCTGTTTCCCCATTTTGATTTCATTCCGTTTTCCCTACGCGAACCAAACGTCCTCTTAATCTTGTTGATTAAACAATGGGTTACAAAGAACTTCAATTATCATACAACTTAAGCAAATTAATCAAATACCCCTTACAAGAAACAAGAAAAAGATTAAAACTTTCAAGTAACAGTTACATAAACAAGTGATTAAACGTAAAATTACACGAAAAAAAAATTATGGGTTATTAACTTATTATTAAGCTTACCAACAAGCTTTCCATTTTTCAGTTTTGGAAGCAAGAACTACATGGCCACGGAGATCACTAGCACCATCTGAAGCTTAATCACGGCACAATAAAACTGCTACTTTTTTCCCCTAAAAAATTAATAAAAATCAATTCTTTAATCAAGCATATATACAACATAAATTATTGAAATCAGTTCTTCAAAGTTTAAATTAGATTCCAACACAGCACAAAAAATGGTATTGTTTTAAATCAAAACCGAAAACTTACCTGGACTGGATTCTGGAGTCGGTAGCGTCATTGGCAAGGTGAAGAATGTCAGCGGCGTGACTGATTTTCATCGGGGTGTTAAAGTGAAGTTGAAGAATGGCTGATCTTCTACAGTGCGACGGCCAGCAACGAAAGAAAAGCAAGCAAAAAAAGAAGCAAGAAAAATTTAGTAAACCAACCAAAACGATGTCACCTTGCTAAGACCAGTCCGGTTTTTCCCGAATCGGGCCGCTGGATTTTACCAGTTCGCCGGTCAAACCCGATTTTTGCTCCAAATCCGGTTTATCATATAAATTGGATCGGACTGGAGACAGGTTCCCGATTAAACCGGTCAGGTCCGGTTTTAGCAACCATGAATATAACAGAATTTTGACATATTTACAAGTGGCAGATTTTTGGACGTTAGTAAAGACCAATATGAATACTAGTACTAATTTTGGCCCAAAATCTTACTACTTACAACATCCTGGGCTCAGAATAGCTGGAATATTGGATCATCCTCGTTAAGAATTAAACAGCACTCCAACAAAAAATGAAATATTGGCCACTCCAGCAGTAATAATAATCCCTCCAAAAATACCAGCAACCACCTTCAAAACTCAGTTTAATTTTCCAATTTCTGATTGTACCTTTCTTCACTTTCACTGCACGAGTTCAATTTCACCATCATGTTCTTATTGAATTTTAATTTTTGGCAATGTTTGTTGCTTCCTCACATGTTATTCTGAAAGACATGTCACTCCAATCTTCAGAAAAAATAATGCATTTTTTTCATGATCATCGTAGATTAGATTTGCACACGCAGATCTAAATTTGATAGATTATATTACCTACTTCCATACCTAACATGATATAGAAAGACATATCAAATCTCACCAGAAAATTCCCCCTTCTAATCCTTCACAAATGAAATAAATATAGCAACCATGTAAATGAAATGCAGGCAGCTAGAAATATCAGCTAGCAATAGGTGCTAAAGGAGGAGCCTAAAGCAAAACCTTCCAAGCATCCGCATGTCTGGTCATTCAGTCTCGTGTCCTTCAGCAAGATGAGATATCAGGCTTAGAGTTGGCCTGAAACACAAGTATGACAATCATATAAATGACCAAAATCAATGCCTTTATGAATATCCAATTGTTTAGACCAAGACATTGAAGCAAACCCAACATCTTCCAAATTTGGAAAGTGAGATGTACAACCCTTCATCTTTGGCCCTGGAAAATGTAGCACACAGGATCAATAATTTCCTCAAACGAAACTGTTGTAATGCCAATTCGCATGGACAAATATCACGATATTTAAAATAGGAAACCCACAGTATGCAAATATTTAACATATTCATTACTATGCAAGTTTTTTCTGATACATTCCCTTCTGCTAGACCACTATATGCTATAAAAAAAAATGAAAGAAATATGGAAAACAACAAAGTTATCCCACTTACAGTGAACATACTATTAGACCAAATATTTAACAGAATCTACAGCAACAAACAAATGAAATTCACCCAAAAAAAAGAATTCCATATACTCCTGTCATCTAGTAGGAATGCTATTATCAGCAGAAACTAAATTTCTGACCTCCATCAAATGTTCATCATTTGATATATGGAGGGAAAGACGAAGATTAGTCACCAATGCTTCTTGCTCCCAACTTAAAGGTCCTGATGCATACAATGCTTCCATTGTGCAATGATAGGCATGCAACTCTAACCTACGAATTTCTGCAGTCAATTCCTCCTTTGACAGTAGGAAAATATGTTCTTCTTTGTATCCTCGCTGACAGAAAGATTCCTCATCACTGTAATGGTCATCAACATCTTCAACTACTAAACCTGCATAATGATGCAACTTATAGTAATTGTTGCTAGTGATGCTACAACTTCCAACTGAACTGCTTGAATCATTTGGTTGGATATTGAATTCCAATTCTGAGGCAGGTGAACATCCAACAACACCAGTTTGGTTTCTTCTCTCCGAATTCATATCAGAAAATCCAGTTAGGTTAGAAGAAACATGTACAAATTTTTCACCCATCATTTCATTTGGGAAAGCAACGCCGCCTGCTTGTTGAGGTGACAGGGATTGATTCGCAGCAGTAACTCGACACAGATTACCTTCTCTCTTAACTGCTCTAAATTTTTGGGCTGCACCATCACACACTTCAACTTGTTTATAAGGTCCTCTCTTCAGTGTTCTACAGGATTCATAATTGAATTTCTCACAGTTCTTGTTAGGAAAACCACCACCCTTGACATGTTCATTTAACCTTGTTCTGGTCCTTTTGTTAAGAGAATTTTGCTTGCACTTAAACGTTGAATTTTTAGCACGTTCCGTATCTTTACAACTGCCAGAACCCTGAAGATCGATTACATTTCATGAATTTGCTATTTTACAAGATGTAATAACTGAAGATTCATGCATAGTTAAAGGTAAAACGAGCTAAGCAGCCCAAAAATAATATATAAAAGGAACGCAATTCAGATTTAAAAATAAGACATCCAATTATACAGTCCAATTCTTTTTTCTTTTTTCCAAGGAGTTATACAGTCAAATTCTTAAATGCAGTTTTTTAAACACAATTTGCCCCTATATTCTCAAAACAAATAGCTATCAACTGTGGATAACATAAAATGTTTTAATTGAACAAATTGACAACTAGATTCACATGCGCTGAATTAAGCAGCTAAATGAAGAATTTATAACATAATCTAATTAGTTTGGAAGTACCTTTCCGATCACAATCCATTTGTCATGTTGCCATAACTGTCGTGTCCGAATCTCAAATTTGCTTACTCTGAATTCAGAGGTTGATCCCAGTAGCCTAATCAAAAAATGTTCTTTTCCCCACATCTTACATATCGTTGCCATTTTCCAGGAAAAATCATCATACACCTCCACTACATCACCGGGAACCCAAATCTCTTCTGTTGCAGGTAGAGGAGGGCAAGGCCTAATTGCCTTTCTAGATATCCTCTCAACTACTGTCTTATCAGTCATGTCTGCTAACCCTTCATATCTAACTGTGTAAGTATGACCATTACCACATACAATCTGTGCACAACGCCAAGTGCCTGAAGGCGAGCCTTCTTTGCTGAAGACTTCAACTTTGCTCCCTCTCTTAAATCTCATGATTGCTACCATACCACTAGCCTGTTAAAGGAAACAATCAATGTTAGAAACGGTCGGAACCAGGAATTTAATATTGGAAATAAATAATGATCAAGTAACGAAATCAGACCCAATTGCCTGCTCAAACAATTGATACAGGAGGATGGAAGAAAATCTCATACATGTTTGATTAATTACATATTTTATTGGTAATATTGATGAAGTATATGCATCAATACAGTCAACCATATACAAAACAACAAGAAGGAGATAGAAGACACCTTCCTTTTTGTCCAGCTACTAAGGATATTGAGATACAGAAGATGAATAAAATCTTCAATATATAAAATTAAGCAACACAAACTTAAAACTCAGTTAATAGAAGGCTTCTGATTTCTTCTAGCCTCCAGGTAAACGAAAAAGAACAATGCTACGTAATTTTCTTTCCATATATTTTTCACATTAATCGAAACAAGGAGTAGAATAGATTTGCGCACCTTAATGTAATCTACATTTAAGAACCGAGAAAATAATAAACAGAGATTGACAGAGAAAAGGAAGAAGAGACTTACGCAATCACTTGCAGCAGATTCAGTAATTATCACGAATGGAAGACGGAAAATAGACTCTAAGCTCCGTTTGGTTGCTAGGAAAATGCAGGAAAAATAAAAGAGAATCAGAAATATAAAATATTTAAATTAACCATAATTCACCAACAGATAAACCAAAACGAATTCATAAACTCCAAGACTATTATTAGTATTTCACTAAGTTGAAGTTTTATTTCTATTTTCAATTAAAAAATAAAAGCAACTAATAACCGAAAGCTTTTAAAAGAAAAACGCAAAATTAAATGAATCAAAAAAATAAATAAATAAATCGTCCCTCTATCTTTTTATGTTTTCTTACCGTTTTCTCAGCATCCAAACAGAGGTCAAGCCACTTTTTTGGAAAAAATAAAAAGAAAAACTGAAGAAGAACAAAATAAAAGAATTTAACTTCTCTGCAACGAACACTAATCAAACCCAGGAGAAAAAAACAAAAAATACAGAATTGAATTGGTGTAATTAATAACAATTGGAATTAAAGAGGAGAAAACAAAGAGATTTGATGTGACTCACTTATTTAGTGGATTCTCTCTCTAAGAAGGATTGATTGTTGGCAGTGGTTTTGCCTTTTGTTTATGAGAATTTGATTGTGGATTGGATTGTGGAAGAGGCAAAATAATATTTAACAAATTTAAAAAACCATATACAATATTAAAAAAGAAATTTTAATAAACAAAAAGAATATGGTATGGTTTCCATGGCAAGTTGCCAACTGCCCAAGAATAATAACTTATTATTATTATTAGCTTGCTGGGTGGGATTAACTATTTCAGGTCATTTTGTCTCACCTTTTGTTTTTTCTCTCTTTTAATTTTCTTCTTAAATATATTTGTATAATTTTTCAAATAAAATTCCCTAACTTTTTTTTTTTTTGCCTTTAGGTACCCCGGATTTGAACCTGGGACATTTGATCTTTGGTGACATTACCTTACCATCAAGCCAACCCCCTTGGGTTAAATAAAATTCCCTAACTATATGTTATACGTTTTTCATGAATCTATAAAAATTCAACGGTATAAAAAGGGAAAATTACTCTCTCGTTCTAGCTAATAGTATTTAAGTCCCTCGGTTATAAGAAATCCCTCAGTTATAAGAAATATTGTATGAGGTAGGTACCTCACTTTCAAATAAATCCAAAAAAAGTGGATTACGTTGTTAGATTGAGTGAAAAAGGCTAATACGCCCCTTTTTAACTTTGGTTTATTATTTAGGAACCAATATGTAGTTTTTTTTTTTTTATGAGACTGCATCTTTTTTGTAAGTTCAGGGACTAAACCATAATTTTTCTACAAACAACACAACTTCCATTTCAATCGTTGAATGGATGAATAATGGGTCCTTTTGAACAGTCACACTTTTAAAAATCCAAATATGGTCTTATCTTTGACGGATTATGCATCGTTCAGCTGGACAAAATGGAAAAATCCATTCGGCCTCCTTTAAACATTGGTTGTCCAAAATGGCTATGCATAATGGGTAATAATACCTATACCAAAAGAAAGTACATATCAAATAGAGTCGACCGGTACCTTTGGATTTCGCAACCGACCGCTAGAACCCTTATAAATCATGCCATAAATTTTTCAAAAACTTTGAATGTCATTGTTTCTTTTCCCAATTGTTGACATTAATGGTCACTGCTGGAGTCGAAGAAAGTAGTATTAGATTTGCAAGAGGGATGCATGTTGAATAGTAATGGTCTCAGTTTGCTAGTACAACACACGAGCAAGATACGGTGGCAAGCAAGGTGGTAGCTGCATTGGGTTGAGTAGTTTTCTCTCTTTTATTCTTTTAATTCAAAATCAAGAAAATTATTTTAGATGGAAGGTATTTTGAGGATAAACATAAAAAGATTAAGTGGGTTACTAACTAAACATGAAGACTAATGGATGACGTAGAACAGAAATTATAAATTGGATAAAGAATGTCGTTTGATTGGACAGAAAGATAAACAAGAACGATAACGGTTTTGAAAGAAATGTAAAAGCTAAATTCTTATTGAAATAATAAAATAGAGAATAATCCAACATAACAGCAAACAAAGCCTATTTATCATGGCTAGCAAACCCTAATTCGAAATCCAACAGAAAATTGGAAAACTAATGATGAAATATAACTGAAAGAATTCATATAACAAATATATAAATAAACTAAATACCTCTATTTATTTTATTTAATTATCCATTTATTTTTAAAAATTTTTAGAATAGAATTTTTAATTGTCCTTAGGATGTCTAATAAATAGTCTAAAATAAATATCCAATAGTCTTTGTCCAATATAGAAGTCCAATATAGAAGTCCAATAAATATTGTCCAAAATAAATATTTAGGTCTCTCATGGTCCAATTAAATTTAATTTAAAATATTTAAGCTTAATTTAAGATTCGTATAATTTATTTAAATCCCCAAAATATTTAATTCTAAAAATAAGCTTAAAAATAATTAATTTATAAGCTTTTGGACTACATTAAAGAGCTAAAATAAGTTTAGAGGTTGATTACCTACATAATATAAGCGGAGGGACCTGTCTGTAAACAGCTAACAACTTCTGGGGTAAAACTGAAAACGCTCGAGAATTTGGGGGTCGAAACGAAAGCACACCGAAATTTCAGGGACCGAAATGGATATTTTCTCGTCTTTTTCGCCCGGATCGCCCTGGTCAGGTCGCTATCCGGGTCGTGATGTACCTTCGGTTTTCCGGTCTTTTCTCTCATTTCCGGCGACCAAATTTGACAAATGATATATGGATTTCTTCATCTTGAAGTCGCCAACCTGATAGTGGTCTTAAGTCGAATGGTCATTGACCGGAGAAAGATATATAAGTGATTGAAGGTGGCTGGTTAGTAACTCATTTCCCAAACTGACTTGGCCGAAAAACACTCCTCCGGCTACCGTTTTCTAATTTTCTTAAGTCAAAACTGATCACCAAAATTTCAGAAGTGGTTTTATGGTGTTAGATTTTAAAAATAAGAGACAGATTAAAAGTTGGTAAATAAAACATATTTTTACCTAGGTTTTTAAGGTTAAAAATGGTTTCCATGGCCTTCCTTTTATAGGCCAAGCTAATTTGTCTCCTTCCTCATTTCTTAATCACTTGTAAACCTCCATTATCAACCTTGTCTACCATTTAATCAAATCATGCACCAAAAGTCTTCATTTTAATTTATTTGTTTTCTTAATTTTCTACCACTTCATATGGTTTTGCTTGCCACTTGATTAAAATTTTAATCAATTCTTCTGTCCATTAACTATTCTGTAAATAATTAGTGAATTTGCATTTAATTTAACTTTAATTACACTTAATTTGAATTTCATTTACGTGAGTTTATTTTTAGTATTCTATGGTTTATTATTGTTTAAATGTTATTTTATATTTACTAGAGGTTTATTGGCTTAATATGTAACTACGAAGGTTTATTCTTTCGTTACGACGATTTATTCTTCTCGTTACTCGTTATCGATATAATTTACGGACTACTATTAATACGTAAAAATTTAACCTAACCTAAAAATACTTATGAATAATAACTTAGCCCTTTATTTTATTTATAGTCTATAAATATTACAAGTTTGGGCGCTAGCAGCTCCAACCTCCTAATTTTAAGTTTCGTTTCGAAATTTATCCGTTGTAAACAAATGCAGATATTGCTGTCATGTTGATTCTTCCGTTTTCCAAGTTGCTTCTTCAACTTTGTGACTTCTCCATAAAATCTTTACCAAAATCACTAAAAATCAAACCCCAAAAACTCAATATCAATATGACAACCATGTTTTGATCAGAAAATTAAAAAAAAAATTAAAGGGAAAAGTAAAATAAAAATATAAAAAAGTGTTGCTAAACTTTATAAGCAGATTGAAAATTTATTGTATACTAACTACGACCCATGGCTAATCATCTTTGCCTCTCCTTTTCTTCTTCTTAAATTAACTTTTTCTTTGTTCTAATAACACTAAAATTATAAGAAACAGCAAACGGAAGTGCTAAAGAAAGATGAAACTCTGTGCCTAGGATTTTATAATTTTTTTTATCACATATTAATATTACTATTATTTATTAACAACAAAAAATAAAAAAATAATTAATTAATTCAAAAGTCTAATATATTAAAATATTATATATTAATGGTTTCACATGAAATCGGGGATGGAGATCCCCAAGGGGCGGGGAGCATAAAATCCATCCTCACCCCATTTTCGCTAATGGGGGAAAATTATGTCCCGTCCTTGGCCCCATGGGAAAAAATAATAAAAATTCCCCTTCCTACTTAGGGCGGGTTTCAACGGGGAATGGGGAATCCCCGTCCCATGCCCATCCTTAATACAATCCACATTAGCATTGGAGATACTCTTAATTAACTTAAATTTATTATATCTCATAAAAAAAATTTAAATTTATTATAACTTAAGTATATCAATTAATCTCTTACATTATCAAAAAAAAAAAAAATTAATCTCTTACATTAATTTTATAAACTTCCTTTAATAAACTTTATTTACTTTCTATAGAATTAATTCGTATACTTGCTTAACTTTGAGGACCAAAGCATACTTTTCTTTTGGAGCCAGTTGCATCTTCCTTATAATCTGGAGGAGCAAAACGATAATTTCCTTTTTTTCCCATGGCCACCCATAGTAGGAGGACCAAAACGAACTTTTCCTCCCAACAATACAAATCTCATTTCTGGTTGTGAACAAAACAAATAAAACAATCATACCAAATGAAAGGAATCACAATATAGCATTAGTTTGACCGAAAAATGCAAAAACTCGAAACCCATATACATTTTGGCCATCTGAAAATGACGATAATTTAAATGCGATATTTAGAGATTGAAACTCTAGAAGGTGGTCTCATTTTTATCAACGGACTACCGGAAGGCTTCGAAAACTCGTTGGAAAGTTTATGATCTGGAACTTTGGTCGAAGATTTCCAATGTTCAAGGGGCTCATGTAGTCACCAACTCAAGCTCTTCCAGTTGGTTGTCGTAGTTCCCAGGGTGGAGCTCGGTTGTGGCTGGTAGGGCGTCCATTCCCTCTCTGTTTACGTTCTTATTTTTCCTGTTAATTATTTGTATCATTAATTTCTGTTTTTGGTCATGTGACCCACTAACATCTTTCATTTAAATCATATCCAATCTTTGTCTCTTCTTATCACCAACCAAAACCCCTCCAGATCCATTAAACCCAATAGCATCCACAATTTTAGAATTCTTATCCTTTAACTCCCTAAACAGCCAAAACACTGAGACATGTCACATGACTAATGACCCATCCCTCTTTACTTTTTCTGAAAAATTGTATATCATGTTATTAATGTTGCATTAAAAAAGAAACGTACATATGGTAAAATATATATATATATATATATATATATATATATATTATTTCATGTAATGACCATTCCTTTTCACTTTTGTGAAATTGTAAATGATGTTGGTGGCGTTGTATTAAAAAAGACACGTACATAATATACATATATCGGTAAAAAAAATTCATGAAGTGGCCTACCCTTTTTACTTTCTCTGAAATTGTACATCTGCTTGTTGGTGTTGCATTAATGGTAAAAAAAAATCATTTCATGAAATGATCCATTCTTTTAATTTTTTCTTAAAGCATCTCTAACATAATAATAAATTCCTTCTATTTAATGGAAACATCAAAAAAATAAAAATAATTTTTAAAAAATCATCTCCCATGTATATTTGACCGTCCAGCTAACGTGTCAATAGACAATTTCTAACAGCCTTCTATTTCTAGACGGTTTGCTAGACATTGTATACATTAAAGTTACTACATGATTTGTTATCCGTTAAATTGTGAACCCCAGAAAGAGAAGCAAATAGAAAATGAAAGACGTTGCATTGGAGACAATTTTTTGAAAGTTAAACTCTAAAAATAAACAATTAGCCATGTAATCGTTCATACATTCTATTTCAATCGAAATATCAGTTGCAATCTACATGACAATTGGAGATACTCTGAAATTGTACATTATATTGTTGGTGTAGCATTAAAAAAAGGCACATATATGGTAAAAAATATCATTTCATGAAATGACCATCCCCATTTATTTTCTCTAAAATTATACATGTTGTTAGCATTGCATTAAAAAAGAAACGTACGTATATGGTAATCATTTCATAAAATGATCCACCCCTTTCTACTTTCTTTGAAATTGTACATTATGTTGTTGGGTCGCATTAAAAAAGAAACATACATATATAATAAAAAAAAATCATTTCAATAAATTCATTTTAATTTCGGTCAAATATAAAAAATGCGGCTTATTTTAAGAAGCGGCAATTTTTGGGTTGTAATAAAAAAGTATTCCTATCTACTTTTCGGGTTTTCAACCGCTCATAAGTATCAAAATATAATTTTAGCTAAATTTTAGCTAAGATACCTAAACTTTAGAAGTTTTAATAGAATGATACGTAAATTTCAATTTCTTACTCGAAAATACCTTGATTTCAAAGGAATTTGCACATAAACTAGCCTGAATAAAAATACTCCTCCTAATTAGACAAAAGATATATTTTCATTTTGACTCTAATGTAATATTATTTTTCAAAATTGAACAAAGTGTATTTTTTATGATGATTTTGTAATATTAATAATAATAATAATGAGTTTAATTAATTGCTTAATTAAAATTATAAATGACTTTTTAAATCATATAGTTATAAAATAAACATTACAATTTTGTTGTAAAAAATTATAATTTTTAATTATCAAATTTAATTATTTTGAATAGAAATGATAAATAATATTCAATAAATAGCTAAATATTATATTTACTTATAGATAAATAAATAGTAATTAGATTTTAACAACAACAACAACAACAATTATTATTATTTTTTTTTTATAATTGAGATATATTATAAAAGGACCAAAAGAATTGGTCAAAAACTAGAGAGAGTTACAAGAAGAAAGTTGAGGGGTTACATATGATATCTGAAGCTAAGAGACTAAAATTAGGATGGTTACATTTAACA
>CATIWJ010208907.1:0-10820 GCA_949640765.1 Croton laevigatus | reverse complement strand
GGACATGTGATTGTGAGTGGACAACATAGATGGGAAGGATGAAACTCCAACTTTAATGGATAAGGTAAGTACTTGCTTCTCATACATGAATTCCAATATTATTTAATACTCTCTCCATTTCTAAATAAGTATACCCATTCATATCATTATTAGGCTGTAGACGAGCTGAGAGTTACTCGAGTAAAAGCTCCTTCAAATCTTGTTTGAAAACTAAACTGAGTAACCAAAGTTTTGAGCGTGTGAACCTGGCTCCTCACAAATATTAATATAATTTTAGGAAAATAGGGTCTTTTTAACTTATTAAAACTTATCTCTGAGCTATGCTATTTCTGACAATTAAAGTTCGAATCCTATTGAGCTTCATTAAATTTGTTGAGTTAGGACTTGTTTCCAGACTTAATCCTTAAATTAATAAGGGAGAGAATTGTAAAAGTAAGGATAATGTATTCAATAATTTATGCGTAATAAGTAGATGGTTCAAACGCCAAGTGCATAATTTAACAGATTGTCTGTCATATACTATATGAAAAAGAGCACAGTTTAGGTGGACAAAGAATCTTCTGATGATGAAAGCCAGGCTGTGGAGGTTAGTTGGCAATGAGTATAGAATGCTCCATATAGTAATCTCTGATATTACTCAAAAATATCAAGTTCTTCTCAAATGGCTTGAAGAGATTTCAATTGTTGGTGTCTATAAATAATATCTCCAGATGTTAGTTTTTGTACGTGTGATTTAGTTGTTATCTAACAATATTTGTGATTTTTTTTTTTAAAAAAATCTATGAAATCAAAATCTTTTAATCTAAGTTTAAATGAAATTTGGCAACACTAGCAAACATTGTAAGAGCCTATTCAATGGGCCACACAATCTACCAATTTGGTGGTACTTATACTTTCTTTTTTTTTTTTTTCCTTTTTGAAAGATATTGTCAAACATTTAATTTTCACACAAACATGTCTAATTAAATCATTTCTAAAATCATAATCATAATAAAATTGTGGTAGTACTAAGGCCGTCTTGGACTACAATTTTTATCATTTTATTGCTCAAAATGTTAAAAATTATTTTTTATAATGTCCGCTTAAGTAGTTTGTACCGGTAACTTCTACTTGTTTAAACAGTATTTTATTAAAAATTTACTATCTTAACTGTGAACTTTTATTGTTTTGTATACAAATGATGTTATAGATGCTAAAAACAAATAAAACTATTCAAACAACAAAGCACTACTTAAACTAATTTTACCAAACACCTCATAATCAATATTCTATTCAATTAGCCACACAATATAGCAATTTTATGATAATTTTTAACTTCTGAAACACATCATAAAAACATGTCTAGTGAAGTTACAATTTCATTTTTAATTAAAATTTCATAATGAAATGTTGCCAAACTAGGCAAAATTTTTAGGTTAATTTTCAACTTGTCAAATAATGTGGCAAAATTGTGTTTACTGAATTGAATTTAAACTACTTTTATTAGAGACTAAAAGGCCAAACTTTTAAAAGACTCTCCACTACTCAAACATCATTAAAGAAAGAATTTAAAGATGTCAACAACACCTTTTACTTTGGTCTCAAAGCAAAAAAAGGTTAATCAGGTTGTGCTTTTATGAACAAACCTCAAAGTTGGTTAAGAAAAGCAAAGCTTCCTTAAAATGAAAGGAAATTCATGTATATGGTCCACATCATATATAATCCTATTCAATTTGGAGATATTAGTTTTAGCATCATTTAAATTAAATATAACTATATTATCCCACTACCATATAAATTTTCACATGACAATCAATTAATTAATTAATTGGCCAAAATCATTTTTTGGCCCCTGTACTATGATGCTTTGGGACTTTTAGCTCCTAAATATACTAGTGGGCACTTTTAGCCCTATACTATTAAATAAAGATACTTTAGGCCCTTCCGGCCGGCCATTTTTTCCGGCAACAGACTTTGCAAATGAATATACCAAATTGAAGCCCTCGATATAATTATTTCAAATCCGGTCTCATATTTGTCATCCAACCACCGGAAGACCTCATTTTACATGTTTAAAGTTTTTTCTTCAAAACTTTAAACACATAAAATGAGATCTTCCGATGGTTGGACGATATATATGAGACCAGATTTGGAATCCTTACATCGAGAGCTTCAATTTGGTATACTCATTTGCAAGGTTTGTCGCCGGAAAAAAATAGGTCAAACGGCCGGTCGGCCAGAGTGGCTTGAAGTACCTTTATTTGATAGTACAGGGGCTAAAAGTGCCCACTAGTATACTCAGGGGCTAAAAGTTCCAAAGCACAATAGTATAGGGGGCAAAAAATGATTTTGCCCTTAATTAATTATAGATTGTATTACATTAAGCCAGGGTGACTATGCACCCACATATAAGTCAATAGGGGCCATAACCCCTCCCCGTTTAATGTTTATACAAAAGAACCTCACCCCAGTTTAATGTTCTTAGTGCACCATAAAATAAGCAAATCAAACAATTAGGCATTTGGTCTGAAGTCCATGTCAAAGGGGGAAAATGAAAAATGGGTTGGAAATTTATGTGATTCGAAAATGACATAGAAAGAAAAACTTGCTTGAATTTGATTTCTTCAAATAAGAACAAGTGGCAACCATCACATAGCATATTCCCATTATTACTATTCTTTTTTCTTTTCTTGAACAAAATTAGTAATAAACAAGACATCTAATCTAATGCTTCGGTACATAGTCATTTTCACAACTTAGTCAAAACTATTGTATTCTTTATTATTAATTATTGACTATAAAGAAATTATTATAAAATGTGTAGAACCAAAAAGTAATTTTTAATTCCTAAAAAGGAAAAGAAAAAAATAGTTTAGTTTCAGAATTTTCAAGAAGAAATATTACGAGTGTAGGTCACTGGTTATTATTGGAATAAACTAAACAAACACTCCTCCAATAGGACGGTGAATAAGGAATTTTGTGAAATTCATTTTCCCAAATGAATAAAGAATTTCTTTTCTGTTAACCAATGTTTTTTACCCCTCCCCACTCCCCAAGTAATTATGTAAAAAAAAAAAAATACACTATGTATAAAAATATTATATGGAGTATCGATCTTTTTGTATAGATTTTGAAAATTCATGTCAGAATACCATATAGGAATCAATTGTTGGTCACATGTTTTTACCTATTAATATTAATTTTTTAAGATCAAAATTTTTGCTTTTGTAACTCATTACTTAACCTACGTATTTGATTAATCTATTAATCACCTACCGCAAAACTCATCCTCAATAATTGAAATTTATTATTATGAAGCCGTTACAATGATAGTTACATCACAAACCATGTTGTCAAGCACATGTTAGGTTAGATATTACTATAAATAATTCAATTCAACTACCAAACCTTTAGGAAAAAAAAAAAAGTATTGCCTCCACAACTCCTCTATTATTCCATAAGCAAACAAATGCAAAATTGTGATAACAAAGTTAAATTATATGATATTTTACCATAATTATATAAAATATTAAACTTTTTTAAATCTAACTAGAATATTTATTTGTGGAAATAATTTTGGTTATGTTAAAATAAAATAAAACAATTGATAAATGAGTTTGTAAAGAGATAATAATAACTCCAACTAAATGAATGTATATTTAATAAGTCAATGTATTACTAAAATAGGTAAATTGTTATTGTTTTGTTTGTATATTAATTATAATGCATGTCACACGTTTTGAATTTATGGCTATTCTTTGAAAAATATCTCCAATACGGCCTAGCTACCTAAGACGTTTCATTGCTATTTCCCCCAGCAAAAAAGGAAAAGAAAATTGGAATTCTATATTGAATTTTATTTTTAAAAAAAATCTCCAAATTTTCAAATTTTAATTTTTCTTTTATATACAATGTTGATTCTTTTCTTTAATTTCAATATTAGATGTACAATTTACTCCCTCAAACATATAACTTATAATTAATTTATTCTTTAAATTTATAGTCAATTAGCTATTTGATCGTTTGAGTGATTAAGTTTGTATACTGACAACTCTTGCTCATAATGTATCAAGTGTTCTCTTCCTTGGGATCTCCTTTCTCTCTCTCTACTTGTTTCTTTCGTCATCAATTTTCATCACTTAGTCAGATGGTCATTTTGAGGGTACTATAGCACTTTTTTTTTTTCCAATTTTCACCGCAATAACTGAAAGTTATGCAAATGAGATAGCAAATTTCAAAACTGTCCTTCTACCATCTACGAAAAATTATTTTTTAGTCCTGGTACTTTTGAAAACAATGCAAAGTAATGAAACTTTTTCAGTGAACGACAAAAATGTACGAAGCAAACAAAATTCAAGGAAAAAAAAAAGTTATTTCAAAAAATTGAGAAACAAACAATATAGATTAAGTAATATGTACAAAATTGTAATTCTTTCTTTAATTACACTTTGAAAGTTGTAAAAATAAATGTTAGGATGGTCTTTTAATAATTAGTCAAACTTTTTTAAAAATAATTTTAATATATAAAATTTTAAAAATATATATTTAATAAAATTCTGACATTCATTTATAAATTTAGCATAAATCACACAAAATTTTGTAATTTCTTATGAAAAAATTAATTCTTTCTTTTCTAAGAAATATATAAAAGTAAAATATGAAAAATGTTGATAAAAAAAAATGAAAAAAGCCAGTACGTAAGAAGGAGAAATTAAAATAATATGGACAACTGTGAGACAAATCAAAGAGCCCAATTTGGTTGGGCTAGCGGAGATATTCAATTCAAATAGACTGAGTTTGAATCTCCTATTCAGATTTGGGTGCGTGAGTTTATAACTTTGTTTAAAAAAAAAAAAAAATCGGAGAGTCCAATTTTCTTTTCAAAATCTTTGGTTTCTTTTCTTTTCTTTTCTTTTCTTCTAAAAAGTCCAAAAACCAGAAGATCAATAACCGAGAAATAACTTTGAATAATAGCTAAGCCCAAGAGGTGGCCTAGTGGTAAGACACCTCTTTCCTGGAACCTGAGGTCTCGGGTTCGAGGCTTATCAATCCTCTTTCTCATATCCCCTAAGTAGAATAGGATATCTATGTCAAAAAAAACTTTGAATAACAGCTGACCAATACCGCGAGATGATTGTTCAGCAGATCCTGATTCTTTCCCGGATCGTAGTAAAATGTATTTCAGGACTGCTTTTACTCTATAACTCTGAGAAACAGAAACCCATATCTTCTTCTGATCGAAATGTTTACGAACAGCATCATCATTAAAGATTTTCTTGGCAATAGAGGTTTTTCCTAAACCACGCATCCCTACAATACCAGTCTTTAGAATCTTTTCCCCAGCGGTAAAGATCCAATCTTTGATCTCTTCCACATCGTTTTTTCGTCCAACGATATCAGGACAATCTTCGGTCGTAATTCTTGCAGAGCACTCTTCTTCTTCATAGAAGCTGTTAACTTGAGTTGCTTTCAGATGCTTGCCTAAAATGTCTGCCTTATTCTTCATTCTTATGTTTATATCCTTCATTTCTTGCAAGTTCGATACCGAAACCAGAAATGGTTCTTCTGATACTCTTCTCTAACTAGACAGCTAAACACAACTAGTCCCGTTTTCTTATTTTGGATTAAAAACTTTTCTCTGTATAAATAATAAGGATGGAGTATTATATTTTGCATTAATTGTATCGGTCATTATGGCCTTTTCAAGTTTTTTAAGCAAATAAATCCATCTATTAGTGATTTGGTTCAATTTAATTCGATCAATAGTTCAAATATTTCAATTCAATCGGGTTCCACAGAACAGACCTTTGGTTTGAAGTGTGCTAACCAAATCAATTTGATTCGGTTTGATTTAACACAAATTGGTAAGTTGGTGTCGTATTAACATAAAAAGAAAAACAAAAGAGGGAAAAGTGTTGGGAAAATTGAAATATTAAATATAATTAATTATTTTATTAGTTTGGAGGTTTTAATTATTAAAATGTTTGAATAATTTTACGGGTTGTTGTATTAGGTTGATTGAATTTCAAACAAATTAGGAGTGAATGTTAATTTTTAAATTTATTGTAATCGCATTGCATAAACGTGTGTTTATGCACTTGAATAGTTTTGACTCTATATAAAAGAAGATAATGTCTAAAAAGTGTAGCTCTCTTAAAAAGGGGCATAAGGAAGTTATTTCATGTAAGAAATATTTGATTCATAACTTTCAAAAATTGAATTATTTAATTAAATATAATATTCAAATATCCTAAAAGTTTCTATAATAAATATTTTAAAATATAAAAATAAGAATAAAATAAAAATTATTCACAATTATTGTTGAGAAAATACACTCTGTCCAAATAAACACCCAACCATATGAGCAAAGAATTTTTATTTTAAATGATTAAAATGATGCACTTTTCTAGTCTGAGATAAGTGGATCGAATTATTGATGCCCTAAATAAGTTTTAATTTGATAATTTAACTACAATCTTAAGTAACATTTATACATTTAGGTAGAAGTTTTTTTTTTGAAAGCTATGTAGAAGTTAATTATTTTTGTTAGATTGCATTGCTTAGATTGAAAATGGCTAAGTGGAAGCGTAAGTAACATTTCAGCACTAATTTTGCAACTTGTAATAATTTTAGCACAAATTTAATTTTTTAACGAAAATATTATAAGTCACAAATTTTTGTATAATTTCAGTATTGTTTTAAAATATTGACCAAATTGAAATAGCCAAAATATCAAAATCACTTCCTAACTTTCTATCTTTAACCAATTTTAACATATTTTCAACTTTAAAACAATAACACTCTTAAATTGACAATATAATTTGTTGATTTCTTTCTTTTTTTTTGGCAGAGAAACTTGATTAATATATAAAAGTCTATTTTGTAATTCATTCTTTTTTCATATTATACTTATTTTGTAATATATTTAAATTATTTAAAATGAAGTAATTTAAATTTTTTGTATTTTTCGTCAACAACATAACTAACTAAGAAAATGGTAGAACACCCAACCACCATCAACTAGCGTCGTGTAAGCCAACCAGTGCAAAAATCTTTATATGACGGTACTCACCTTTAACAACAACATAATTGACAATAGAAAGGATATTATGTAATTTAATAAAAGATAAAATATGTATTTTAATTAAATAAAAATAATATGTATAAATAAATTATTTATTTTTAGAAAATACATTTTAAATTAATTAATATATTAATTGAATTAAGTTAAATAAAGATGATTGCAAATTATTTTATTCTAAATAATTTAAATACACTATAAAATAAATCAGTGTTATTAGTATTGTAGGATTCACGATGTGAATCACACGATACGGTCAAAATACAGGTCGGTGCTACTACATTTTTTTTTTTTTTTGCCATTAGTTATCCTCAAGAGGTTTGAACCCAGGACCTTTTGGTCTTTGGTGACTTACCTCACCACCAGGCCAACCCTCTTGGGTTGTCAGTGCTACTACATGTGTCATAGATGTATCTTACCAATCAATTCGTATTGCAATAATCGTGGATATTAATTGGCCACAAAACTCAGACTTTAAAACATAAAAATCAATATTTTTAAAATATGATTCTTGAAACAAATTATTCTATATTATAATTTTACAGAATTTTTTTAAATAAATTTTCAACATGTGAATTATTTAAAAACTGCATTTCATAAAACATGAAAACAATAAATACTTAATTATTTTTATATATTTTTTATTTTTCATACGATGTCCAGGGCATGAACGTATTTAATATTGCTTAACAGTACCAGACTATTTAATATCGTTTAATAGTACCAGAATAATTCAGATCGAGACATGATAGAAACCATTATTTATTTATATTTTAAAATCAATTTATCTAACTTTTACTTTTTTTTTCTTCTCAATTATTTTTACAAATCTATTATGTAAATTATATTTTGGTTTTTCACATTTTAGTATTTAATGAATAAGATTACATGTCAGGATTTTAAAATATTATACATAGCAAAAATTACTTTGTAGGTATTAATATAATTTTAATAAGTAAAAAATGTATTAAATCTTATTGCATTAAAAATTATATCAAATGTTTTAATTTGTTTAATTAATTTTAATTTTTTACGTTACTTTTATTTATTTTATTTAGAAAATTTAAACACTTTATTTTGTAAAATTACCAAAGATTTTTTAGATAAATTCTTTTTTTGTTAAATTTGTTATCCAACCTTGTAGTATGAAATTTGGTTCCTTCCTCCAAAAAAAGCTTGAAAACAAATGACACATTTTGGAAACTAATAGATACTAAATAGCACAAAGTTTCTAAAATTTAATAAATAGCACATTTTCAAAAATATAAATTTAAATCCAAAAATGCCCTCATTTAAAAAAATTTCAAACATATTAATTTCTTAAGTCAACTGTTTGACCATTGTCGGACCTTGTTGGACTGGGCACATCGCTCGACTCGGCTCATATGCCCGGATATATAGGTATATGGCTCATATACTGGAGAAAAATATAATTTTGTCAGGATTGAGATTTGTATCCAACGCCTTTAGAAGTGGCAAAACACACTTTCACTATGGCACAAGCCAAATTATATTATACTATTACATGGAATTATATGTATGCCCTACTCTGCTTGACCTCCACCTTTTTCCAACTAACCTCCCATTGGAGCTTTGCTGGTCACTGGACTACAGCCGGCTAGTGACTGGAATTCGGCTCAAATTTTCGATGGTCGCCGAAATTTTTGCCGGCCGGTTATCAAAATCTTTAATATTTTTATTTTTATTTTATTTACAAGAAATAAAATTAAAAAAAAATAAATGAGGGATAGAAAAGTAAAATAAAAAACAAATGTGCTATTTACTACATTTTTTAAAATTTATGCTATTTACTAAATCAAACTTCAAAAATATACTATTTACTTACATTTGCCTTTGAAAAATATCTTTCAACACCCCGCTTGAAAGGCATAAGTCTATGTTACCTTCGGCTAGGGGTGTTCATCGGTCGGGTTCGGGGCAACCCGAACCGAATCCGATAAACCCGAAACCCGAAATTTAGTCTAAACAATCACCCGATCCGATCCATAGTTTAATTCGGGCCCCAAACCGAATTACCCGAAATTTTCGGGGCCCGACCTTGATTTACCCGAAATTATAGCATACAAAATTAAATGAGTTAATATTTGCATTATTCTGTTAATACAAAATTAATAAAATATTCATTCAACTCCAACTAAACAAATTTCAGCACTACGGTTTTCACCAAACTCATATTTTACCAATACTATAAAAACAATACAAGAAGCAATTTATGGAAAAAAAAAACCAGAAGCCAATTCAACCAACAAAAATCCAGTATTTGAAACAAATTAACGAAAGCAAAGAATAATTTAATGAACAATAAAATTTAATTAACAATAATTAACAAATTATACAAAAAATTAAATTATATACAAGAAATTAAATCTCAAACCTACAGATCTACCATAAAAACTAGAATTTTTCGAATGCATGTTTGAAATAAAAAAAAATCGATTGTGTGTGTGGAATCCATGTTTGAAATAAAAAAAAAATCAAAAGATAGAATATTAAAAATAGAAATGCACTGAATTTTTCGAATGCCTCCGCCTTGTTCTCTTTTGCTTCCTCAATCGATTTTGCGATTTTCGGTGATGAGTTCCTAACTGATTGATCGAAGTGGAACAGAACCCATGTCGTTTCTTCATTTACACAGGCCCTTCGTTTTGACGACACAAAAATATATATGGTCTATTTTGGTAAGATAAAGGATAAGAAGAAGAAGAAAGGGGAGGCGGTGGTGGCGGAGAGAGAAGAGACGAGAAGGTGGTGGTGGAGAGAAGATGAAGATGAAGGAGAGAAAGGGGCTGCGGCTTTGAGAGAAGAAGAGATGAGAGAAGATGAACAAGATATGGAGGCTGCGGCTTTGTTTTAGTTTTAGGATTAGGGTTAAATAAAAATTGTATATAAATATGTAAAGGAAATCAGTTTTCGGTCGGGTTCGGTTATTTTCGGGTTCAACCCGAAAAATTCGAAATCCGAAATTTTCTTATATTTTCAAACCGATCCGAACCGAATTACTTTTCGGATCGGTTCGGGTATTTTCGGTCGGGTTCGTCGGGTTTTTCGGTTCGGTTCGAAATTTGGACAGCCCTACCTTCGGCAAATAAATTCATTTTTAAACTTTTATAAAATTAATAAAAAATCATTCATGGTGTGAAAATGACATAGTATTATATGAACTAAGTATCAACAAATGTTTGGTATTAGTGGTTTGGCACTCTTACCTTTTAAGTAAGAGGTTGAGGATTTAATCCTTTACATAGAAAATACTTAAGGGGCACTTAGTAGGCATAACTGGAGAGAGCAAGATTAGTCCTAGTCCTGTAAACTAAGGACATATGTGGTTTATAAAAAAAGAATTGAACCAAAATATGTTAGCCCTGTATTAAAAAGAAGAAACAAGTGCTAATTTTTCATAATTATATAGAGTAATGATACATGGTTTAGGTAAATACAATATTAAAGCTGAACTATTAGATTATTTGCACTGTATTTTTATTTCACTTTCAAATCTTATATTATTACCGAACATTGAACTACATATTATTTCAGCACATTAAGACATATTCTAATGGCAAGTGCATTTATGACTAAGGCAATAAATGAAAAGAAACTATGATAAGTGCAAAATATATATATGCTTTTATATGAAATTAATGTTTAATTTTGGTTATATTTTGTTATTAATTCGTTTTTTTTAGCACTTATTTTATTAAATTTCATTTTCAGGTCATGATCGGATATTATTGCGATGAGG
>CATIWJ010208865.1:0-10790 GCA_949640765.1 Croton laevigatus | reverse complement strand
TTTTTCTTCTTTCTTAGAATTAAAATTTAATTTTTGACCAATCACTTTACAACATTAAATATAGACATTGTCAAGAAGGCTTTCTAGAAGTAGAAAGTGAACTTCACAATGTCAATTCCACATAAGCTTGACATTCTAAATGGACATTAGCATTGGAGAGCTCTTTTTAGAAAAATCTTCTATTTTGCTTATGTGTCATGTGCACAAGACTAATTTCATGTTGCATTGGAGATGCTCTAACTATCAGGTTTGTAGTTGAAATGGTCTAATGTCTGTGTGTAATAAAGTGTTCGAGGTTGTGCGTTGGACTTACTCAATGCAGTCGACCGTTGTCTAACAATACCTGATCCTAATATATTAGCATTTGTTGTTGGGACCATAAAGAAAAAACATAACACTAGAAATGGTACCAGTTGTTCCATTCTTAGCTACTGCATTTGTACCAATTGCATAGTCCTATTTATAGGTTACTTGATAGAAGATTCAATCCCAAGCTCTGCTGAAAGGAACCAAAGAGTATAAATTTACAAAACTACCCTTTCTCTATATTATTATTATTATTATAGAAATATTAATGAAAATTACAATAAACTCAATGGTTCTACTTATTTTATGTGATATTTTTAAAATAGAGTGAAATCTGTAAATTGCGACACTTTAAAATTGATCTTGGGACTAAATAAAAACAATCTATAATTTTATTTTTTTAAAAAAAATAAAAAATAAAAAAGAGGTAGTCCTTATATAAGGACGACTTTATACAAGACGCACCCCTTCATATTTATTAAACTAATTCATTAATTAAGTAGATGGATGTGCAAAGATTAGCCGAGAAAATTTGCAATGAAGTCAATATATATAATAGTGACAAGTCAAGTATATTTATGACTTCAACTTGCTTGTATTTATTTATTTCATTTTCAAGACTCTTTGAAATTTAAATGTAAGAATTCATAACATACTCAAGCTGCCATTGTTATACTTATAGCATTTTCAAATAAATTAAAATTCCGTTGCATTGATCTTTAATTACTATTACTTCTACCAAAAAAAATTACAAAATCAATAATTCGAGTTCTGTTATTGAAATATTGGCCACTTGACTCATTGAATTTTTAAAATTTTATTCATAGTATTAGTAATGCTTAAAAAACATAATTTACTAGCTAATGTAATTTGTTGAAAGCTGTTGCGGTGTCCTTTGCCAACAAAAGCAACTTTCGAAGAAAAAAATAAAGAATCTGTGGGTTTAATTTTAAAATTTCTAATTTGGTTTCCATATCAAATGTTGAATATAAAATTGTATTCAACAAAACCAATTTTGTGGGGCCTCCATATCTCTCCAAAAACTCACATGTTGCATATATGGTAGTGATTAATGTATAATATAAATAGATTTAAGAATCTTCAATTTGTGTGATACGTTGCTATTTTTTTTCCTTTTTTGGAAATCAAACATCAGCTTAGATTTTATTAACATCTTCAATCAAATATTTAACAACAATGGATGGTATGTTAAAGCATAGGCCCTTTTGATTATTTTGACATTCAATAAAAATTAATAAGTTGTTATCATCTTTAATATTCAATGAAAACTCACATTCGTAGTGAACCGTGTATCATTGCCCAAAAACCAAAGGGTAAGAACATTTTTTTTTCCAACTAATAACAATGACACGATGGAAATAGACAACCAGGAAGACTTTGTACAGTTCTATAAATCGCCATACAAAAATTAATGCACTAATGTAGGAATTTTGATAGCTCTCTTTTTCTTTTTTAAAATAACAATTTGAAATTGATGAGATTCGGAAATTAGACAGTGTAAGCAACACAAAAGCCAAAATGGGTATGAAGGGAAAGCAAATACATAAATCTAAATACAGAATCATCGCTCACCAATCTTGCTTTCGATTCGTATTTAGTCACCATAACAGTATTCTTTTGTGTGAATCTTAGAAAGTATACATGAAACTTTTTTCATCTGTGTGAACAGAAGGTTAAAACTTTTTCTTCTCTATGAATTCGTTTTTCTAATCTCTTCCATAGGAAGATAATATTTTAAAATCATTCTACTCACCTCTTATCCCGGTGAAAACACTTAAATGTACTAAAATGATATTAATTTATTATTTTCGTACTTCAAATGCAATAAATAATATTTGATTAAAATAATTCATTAATAAATTAAACCCACCTAATTAAAGCACAATAATGACCGTATGAATAAATTAAATAAGGCTACATAAATATAGGAAAAGTAAATTTTACAATAATTAAAGACAAATTATTCAACTAATAAAAAATTTATGATTGAATTCATTAGTAATTTTAAATTTTCATAACATAATAATGAATATTATTCATGTTAAGATTACGTAATGATTGGCCATTTAAATCAATTTCCAACAATTTATTTAAGTAACAATCAGGTGTCTGATTAAAATCTTATTTGCACAGTTTACACATTAAAATAACATTATAAATTAATTATAAGTGCATCATTTCTCTGTACCAATACATGGATTCCATCATTAATTAATAATATTTCGCAAATACAAATTGAATTTGCCTTATTTATAGGAAATAATTGACCCAAAAAATGAAACTAATTGTTTAATGAATTAAAGCAACACAATGTATAGTTTCTCATTTTAATTAAATAAGATTAAGAATATATATAAATATATCTAGACCAGTCACCGTTAAATAAATTTATTTTCTTCTATTTCATTCCATTGTAGCCACTAGTCACCGTTAAATAAATTTATTTACTGTTATTTTCTTCCACTGCCAACCACCATTCATCGGTAAAAAAGTTTATTTTTCCTTATTTGCTCAAGAAACTTAGGTATATGAATTTATTTTCTTATATATTCACGACCCACTTGTTAATGCATAAACAACTGTTTATTGACCTGTTTACTAATTTATTTTAAAAATTTAAGGACTGAAAAATAAATGTTTAGGCACTAATGTAGTTCATCTTCTTTGTCTAGCAGAATCAGAAACTTGCCGTCACCGTCTCCTCCACCACCATGTTCCAAAAAAATAAAGGCCACCAATAGATAGCCCTCACATTGGTGACCATTCATCTTCCACAAATTGCAACGATAAGCGGCTGGAGTAGAAAATTAATCGAGAAAAGTAACTCAGAATCGCGATTGTAGGTTTTTCTTTTTTCTTTCAAATCAATTTGAAACAAAAATGCTTTGAAAAATGGAGCTCATCGACATGAAACAAGCTAAGAGATCAGCCACCGGAAAATTGAGAAAACCGTTTCTCTCATGGATCTCCATTTTGGCCTAGCGATCCAGCTTTAATATCGCCACCAGTAGTCCAACATTTTGAATATGCTTGATCTTTTCCCTCGATGATGATGGATCAGACATAGTGTGTGGTGGCGGTGGAATCAAGTGGGCAGCAGGGAGTTATAAGTCAATGATGATGGGTCATACATGGTGGGAGCGCGTCTGTTTGGAGAGCAGAGGCATTTTGGGAATATATCAAAATTTTGTGATATTTTTATGGATATTTTAATTTTGTACTATTTTCTAAAAGTGAAACTTTATAATTGTGTTATTTGTTTAATTTGGAAAAAAAAAGAGTAATGTTGTATGCATAAAGATGAGGAAGAGGACCTTATAATGAGCCCAAGTAGTTGAGTACTAGGTTGGTGAGTATAGTGCTAAATCAAGCCCAAAAACTTAAAAATACAGTCACACGTCTTTGGATGAAAACTTTCTTAGCAGTCTATTTGCTTTCTTCTATTGCCCATATCACCCAAACTGGCTGTCTTAAGAAATTCGGTTTGTTTTTAGATCAATTTATAGGTAAAATTATGAAAAAATTTTTTTTTTCAAAATTTACGTGTTTCCTTATCCATATCAAACTCCACTTGAATTTTGGTTTCAGTACTAAGATTTTAGTCTAATCAAATTGGTTTGGTTGGACTGAATGCTATTCTAGGTGTCTTCCAATCTAGACCAAGCCATAGTCCAGTTTGAACAGTCAGATTTGAACTATGATTGAATCGAGGACTAACCAAAATAGTAGGTGGTGAACAGTAACTAAATCCAAGAGCAAATCATACTTATGTGTTGAATTTTCTATTTTATCACAAAATCATCTTTGATCTTTAAAAAAAATTCATCCAAATATGTTGAGAATGACTCTGGCTCATACATAGACTGAGGGATGATTTGGTTTGGCAATACACAAATGATGAGATCTATTCTGTTAAGTCAGGTTATTAGGAAGCGTTCAAAATGCTTAAAGCCAATCTTGTCCAAAATAATAGTATTATACAATTTCAGTGGAAAAAAAATTTGGAAGTTAAATACTCCAAGGAAATTGCATATGTTTATATGGAGATTTTTAAGGAGGTGTTGTCTTGTTGAGTCTAATTTGATCAAAAGATTACCATCTCTTTCAGATGCTTGTCCATACTGTGAAGATATTGAAGATGAAAAGCATGCATTTTTCTCATGTACTTTTGTTCGAGCAATTTGGTTTATTTCACCATTGGCTGTCCATAGTGACCATTTTCAAGGCAATGGACCGATTGAATTGTGGAGATCTCTAAACTCTTGGATTCAAAACTTCAGAAATAATGCAAATTTTGTCTCCTTAGCTGTTTCTACTCTATGGCAGATATGGAAGGCACGTAACACCAAGATGTTTAATAATGTATCAATGGATGCAAATGTTATTGTGCAAATGGCAATGAGGAATTGGATGGAGTTCAATCAAGTGAAGAATTTTATGTCATCTCAGTCTACTAGAGTTTCATACATGATGGAAACTTCTTGGCTGCCTCCCCACCCCCCTAAGGTTACTTAAAACTTAATGTGGATGCTGCAACTAATAAGGAGAGAAATTATGGAGCAATTATGGTTGATGCTAGAAATCAACAAGGAAAAAGCGGTTGAATGGAAGCTTAAATGCATAATTGATATTTTCGACCCTTATTACTTGAAATTCTTGCAGTCAAAATTGCAGTGGATTTAATCAAGTACCGGCAATGGACAAATTATTTTATTGAAACTGATTCAAAATTAGTTGCTAAAGCTATCCAACGAAAGATTCAGTTGCGTTTCTTGTATATGGATTTAATTTAGGAAATTCGAGAAGAGTTTAGCACATTGGGAGAGGTTAGATGTTTATTTGGGCCAAGGAATTTTAATAAATTATGTCATACTCTAACTTGGTGTTCTCTTGATTGGAATGTGTTGTGCCTTGGTTCCAAAATCCCTTGTTTTGATTGTTTGACCAACTTATATTTGATATTGTGAAGTTACTAATGATATTTTAAGTGTTTTTAACATTTATCAGTTGAATATGCATCATGCCAAAGCGATCTAAGTCAAGATTTGAATTAAAAAAACAACAATGTAGCAATACTGCAAAAGAGTCACGCCCGTAACCAATGTGTTGCGCTCGCGACTCAATAAGAACAATTTTTCTTCAGCCATCAGAGTGGTCACGACTTATGTATCTTCACCCGAGACTCAGCCTAAGTACAGGTGTTGCGGTTGCGACTTAACTCACAAAATTGTATAAAGCTCCTGAACTACTCGCGACTCTGAGTCGCATCGAAGTTTCGGTCGCTACTCAGCCTCAGCACAAGAGTCTCGGTCGCTACTAAATGGTCGCGGTAGCAACTATCATGTCTCTCACTAGTCTCGCTCGCTACTTTCAAAAAGAGCCGTTGCTGCCACTTAACAAGCCTCGGTCGCGACCAGTATGTCTCGGTCGTGACCCGACAAAGTCAGTCAACTCAAATATTAAGATGCTGTCGGGTCTACAAAGAATCTTTTGGAGCCATTGTCTGATACTCCAAACAACGCTCCAAATGGCTAGTCTCGGTCGCGACTCCCCTGCCTCGATCGTGACCCAGCTGGATTTCAGATAACTTGATCTGTCCTTGACGCTCTAAACGGCTAATCTTCAAATTTCTTCTATAAATACCCTCATATACACTGATAGGGTATCAACACAACTCCTGCACTCTATTATCTTCAATTTTCTCTACATTTTACTTTAAATTACTTTGTTCTATTAGTGTTTGTTGGGTCATCCTTAAATCCAAGATTCTTTGTTGTTTTGTTTTCTTATAGTTGTGAGTTAGCTTTAAACTTATCCTTATTTATATTTTCTGTAAAGTTTAGTGTTAGCTATAAACACTAAGTTATGAGGTAAACTTGCAAAACCTCTCTTGTATTTGCCATTGGTGTTTAGTGGAACCCAATTCCTTTCTAGGATTGGTGAAGTGGATGTAGGCTCGAGATTATAGCCGAACCACTATAAACTTCTTCTGTTTATACCACCAAATTTCTGCTTACAAATTTTAAAAAGGTCACTAATTCACCCCCCCTCTTAGTTGCTAAGGGACCAACAATTGGTATCAAAGCTTGAAACCTATGGCACCTCTACAAAAAGTCAGACACCAAGCTTTATTGCAAGAGGAGATCCTATGGCACCTCTACAAGAAGTCAGACACCAATCCTTAAAACCATTCTTTGATTGAACCGATTTTGCCTTTTGGAAAGTGTGCATGGAAAGGTATCTAAAGAGCCAATCCCTATGGGATTATGTAGAAAAACAGATCCTACCTCTGATTATAAAGGATCAAAAAGGAAATTAAGTTCCAAAGAAGAGAGAAGAATGGATTGAAAAAGAGAAAAATGATGATGCAAGAAACAACTTATGTATAATTGTTCTTATAAGTTGCATGTCTAGAGATGAAGCAAGTAGAATCATTCATTGTCCTTTTCATTACAACATGTGGAGGACATTGAAAAATTATCATGAAGTAATGGAGCAAGTAAGGGATGAGAAGAGATTGATTGCCATCTTTGAATATGAGACATTCAAAAGAATAGACAATGAAGATATCACCACTATGACAAATCGTCTACTTGCAATGGTGACAAATCTGAAGAAGTTTGGCAAACATTACACAACTCAAGAAATCAATGACAAAATCTTGAGAGCTCTGCCGGAATCATGGGATGCCGTTATGTTGTGCTTAAAAATAGGTCATAACATCAATAAGATAAAAACAAAAGAGCTTATCGGTGAACTTTTATCTTGGGAAATCACTCTTGCCAAGAGAAGTCTAGCCAAGCAAGCCACAGAGGGAAATGAAAAGAAGAAAATCATCGCCCTCAAAGCAAGTGACAAAGGAAAGAAACAAGTGGAAACTTCATCAACTAGTTGAGGAGAATCAAGTGATGATGAAAAAAAAAAGAAACTGATTGCCCTCTTCACTAAAAAGTTTGGTAGCTACTTTAAATATAAGAAATTCAGGAAGAAATCAAAAGAGAAGCCAACTTGCTATGAATGCAGTAAGGAAGGTCACTTGAGAAGTGATTGTCCCAAACTTAGAGGAGACAAAAGAAAGAAAAACAAAGAAACAAGAAAAGAGAGGAAAGAAAAGAAGAAATCGTTTAGTGCTACTTGGAGCGATGGAGACTCTTCAAGCGATGAAGAGAAGAAAGGAGAAGTAGCAAACATTTGCCTTTTTGCTTAAGAAATGAAAGCTCCCCTTGCTTGTTATCTTACCAAGAAACATCAAAAGAGGTATGCTCTATTTCAAATCCCATTGAAAATGATATAATTAATGATAGTGATATATCTTTTGATGAATGGGATGATAAAATGGTTGATTTTTCCTTTGAAGCTAAGAGTAAATATAAGAAATATAAATAACTAAAATGAAAATATAAAAGTAAGTATTTGCTCATTGATGATGAAAATGCTAAGTTAAAATCTATGGTAGATGAGCTAAAATGTGAAGTTGAAAAATTGAAGTGCAATATTATTGAATGTTCAAATGTTGTGTCGGAGAATAAAAGATTGAAAGATCTCATTGGTAGCTATGAGAGAAATCAAGTAATTGATAATGCTCTCAAAAACACTAGAGGTCATAAGGATACTAGAGGTATGGGCTACACCATGGGCCAAATCTCTAAGGAAACAAAATTTGTACTGTAACATCCCGTTCTCCCATTAGTTAGTATTTCTTGAGTTGTCGTAGCAAATAAAATCTTTGTAGGAGTTCCGGGTCCCGAAATGTAAAAGCGTTAGAGTCGACCTCGGAAAATTGTGATTAGCATCGGTCGGGAGAAAAGGTAATCTTTATGTTTAGTGTTTGCATGTCATATTGTTGAACCAATTATAGTATTAGACCCTAGTGTGGGTGTTAGGCTAAAAACATGAGTTGGGCCATAATAGGATATTGTTGGATTATATAATGCAAATAGATAAATTATGTATGTTGGGCCAAGAATTAAATGAGGCCTTAGGAGGTTTGAGGGATGGAAAAAGTGTGGTTTGGGCTAAGCCCAACCCTTCAAGCCAAACTCCCATAGCCTATTAAATTGATATATAAACCAAGAAAAACCTAGAATTTTCCACACAAATCTTCATTTTCTTTTCTTTCTTCGTTTTGCCGTCACTCTCAAGCTCTCTCCCATTTCTTCATTTTTCTTTCAACCATCTCATAATCTCCTTTCATCTCATCTTTTACCCCTTCCACTAGAAGGTTGGCCGGCCCCTCTCTCTAAAACAAGGAGCATCTTTTGAGTACTACCATCTAGAAATTTAAAGAAGCTCAAGGAAAGATAGAAGATTAAGAGGTAAGGATTATGTTAGGGTTTTTCTTTTCTTATTGAATGTAAAATAGTTGATTGAAGAATAGGTAGTATTAGGTGTGTTTTTTCTTAGCATGATTAGATTAATCAAGTAAGTGATAGGGTTTGGTTTATGGTGGAAACCCTAGGTATATTAGTTAGGGTATTGATTTGATTCTTTGAAAGTAAGGTTGAATGTATATGTTTTATAGGTGGTTTGGAAACCAAGAACAAGGAGAAAGGAAAAGAGGTGGCTTAGCTCAAAGGAAGAGCTAAGGATTTTGGAGGTTTGGTGCTTTTAACCATTTCCTTTTATGTTGATTTAGTTTTGAATGATATGTTAAAATTGTGATTGGTGTTGTTGATGATTTTGATTTTCGAAGGTGAATTTTAAGGAAATTGTGTTTTAAATGTAAAATGAGATTTCAAATAAGTTGTGTTGAGATTTGTCTTTTGATATTTGACTTGAAATAAGTTGATTTTTGAGTTGTGTGTGAATGGCTATTTTATGAAATTTGAGTTTTAGAAAGAAAACAAGTTGGGAAGAAAGAAATGTTTATGATTTTGAAACGGACGACTCGTGACAGGTGATCATAACTCGTGACTAGAAGCCCCTGTTGCCACTCGTTACTTAGGTGACGACTGGTGACTGGAAGGCCCTGTAACGACTTGTGACTTACTGTGACGACTCGCAACTGACCAAAGTTAGTCATTGATTTGTAAACTTTATCCATTTTATATATGTACTCATAAATCATTGGAATAACCTTGAATGTGTTTCTAAATGATATTTTCCATTGATTGGAAGTTTTAAATGTTATGCATGTTGAATTATGATATGATAATGATTAGAAAGCTTGAAATGTGGAATGATGAAATGAGAATGAAAATGCATGAATTGATCTTTATCTTATTTAAATGCTAATGTGGCTCGTTTAGAACGTTAGAGATAAGACTGTGATGCATCGTAGGGTTAAGAACCACGAAAACCGTGACTATGGGTATTATGGTACCCCAGTCCGATGACAAGATTTTGAGTATTATGGTACTCAGTCAAATGCATGAATGTATAAATATTACTTAAGAGGAAAACGGGTATTATGGTACCCAAGTGATGATATGAAACATTAATCTTATCCTTGAGTTCTTCCAAAGCCACAAGAGCAAAGATGTAATTTGCACGAACATTTAATAGTTTTAAACTGTAATTATTGATTTTCCCTTCACATGCTTTTTATGATTTATTTAAATGTTTTCAAATATTTTCATAAATGTTATTTTCCACTTCGGTTATAAGCACCCACTGAGCTGAGCAAACCCACTGAGCAAAGTTTGCTCAGCGAGTTTATTTATCTAAACTCGTAGGTTGAAGGATAGTAGAGTAGACTCCAGTCGCAGCCAGTCGCTCTCAGCATAATCAACTCAAGCTTTTGGGTATAATTTATGTTTTTGTGTAATATAGATTTGGCATGTACCTAAGTCTATTAGGATAAATGTTTTAAATTGTAATTATTATTTTGGAACTATGTATTAGTATTAATATACTAAAATGTTATGTAATAGTGAGTAGTTAATTAGTTGGAATGTATGTATGATATATTGAAGTGCATGAATGATTGAAATATAGAGGAGGTTATAAGGGGAAATGGTATAGAAGTGTGATGGTATGAGATGTTTGGTTAATGCATGAAAGACTATATATATATGAAAAAAAAATAGCCAAGGATGTAGGATATCCGACTTTGTCCCATGATGTAGCGTCTCTTCTTGACTCATTCATGGGCCTAGAAGGGGTGTTACATATACCCTCATCTCAATCTCCACAAATTGAATCAATTGAAAAATTGGTTATTGAATGTGCATTAAAATGTGAACCTTCTACCTCTACAGAAGTTAAAGGTAAGTCAAAAGGAAAAGCTCAAATGGTACAACAACCTAAGGAGAAATATGTGCATCATACTCAAGGGAGCAAACATGGTAGCAATGCCTTTGCTCCTCATCAAAAGTTCCAAAGAAGGAAATCCCCTCATGCATCATATAACAATTCAAAAAAAACAATGTCATTATTACATGAAATTTAGACATGTAAATATGCATTGCCTTATTAGAAAGATACATTTAAATTTGGTCTCCAAAGACCAAATAGCTAACCTT